>JACDJE010000258.1:530833-562893 GCA_016647715.1 Pavo muticus
TATTAAAAAAAAAAAAAAAGCACTTTTATATTTTTAATTGGTATTCTGAAAACTCAGAGCCTTCCCCAAGGAGCTGGGGTGTTTGTCTTCAAAAAGCCTTTATATATATATATATATATATATATATATAAAAGAAAGAATGTGGTTTTTTTAAGTACAAATGTTCCTGGCATGGATGAATGAGCTGCCATGTGCCCTCTGCGACCTGCCCCAGACAACTTTAAAGGCAGAGTGTGAGCCAGGAGGAGAAGCACTGCACACTGTTGCCCATCTCCTGCCCTCGCCGTCCCCAGGCCAAGGGCAGCCTGCTGCTTCCTGCAGGGCTCACCTGGGCTGGCTCCGGACAGAGCCAAAAGCTGCAGCCCCACCACTGCGCTTTCCTGTACTCCCAGCAAATTAAATAACTGAAACTCCCTTTTTATTTCCCATTTGACAGTAACGTATTGCAAATGCGGCTGGTTTTGACATCCTAATATTCAGGCTTGCATCCCTTGGGATAAACACGTCGCCTGTTATCTGAGCAAATGAATTGCACTGGGACGGTGCAGAGCGGGAGGATGGAGAGGAGACAGCAGTGCCCGTGCTGAGCCCACCTGCACCCACACCCCAGTGGGGCTCCGGCAGAGCAACCCTGTCCTCATCCCAATGGGAATGGACACCCCCTGCCTGGAGCACGAGGTTAATGTGCTCTCATCTCCGGCACTGCGGGTCACAGCATTGTGGGGTGAATAGGGAAAATGCAGAGAGCGTGGTGAATAGGGAAAGTGCTGCTGTGCTCAGCGGGGGACAGCCGCAGTGATTAGCGGGGCAATGGCAGTGCTTTTGTCTTTCCCCCATCTCCAGCTTGCTGCCTTTTCTTTGCCAGGGGACGTGCCTGGCCCATTGCTGGGTCCATGCAGAGCCCCAAGATGATCGCCCGCTGCGCGCCCGGCTTTCAATGGTTAGCTCTTGCATTTCACCAGGCTCTTTAGTCCCTGCTCCAGGACAGGGTAACACGCACACACAGAAATATCACAAAAAGCCTGATCAGTGCTTGTCAGCCCTGCACAGCGCTGAATAGCTCAATCACAACCCCTCTGCTCCTCCCTTCCCAGGCAAGAGTGGGAGCCCTCTTCATCGCAGCCCCGTGGGGAGCCCCTGTCCTGGGCGAGGTAATGGGGAGCGGAGGGGCCGGCTTGGGAGCTGGCTGCATTAGCAGAGCAGCCACAAAGGTGCTCAATGAGCTCTGCACAGCTGGCTTGCCACCCCCACACTGAGCCCATGGCAGTGCCCAGCACCACCTCCTTTCTGCAGCTCCAGGCCCGTGTGCTCCAGCTGCTGGGCACTCTGAGCCAGCATGGGCAGCATCACAACAGGAGGTGCCCCGTGGCCCCATAGCACCTCCCAAAATCCCACAGAGGCAATGCCAGGGCTGCCTTTGGATGCCAGCAGCGTGCTGACCTGATCAGGATGGCAACAAAGCATCTGTCACACGGCTAATTTTATTAGGAGAGATCACAAATGGCTAATTTCCTTTTACTAATGAGTAAATTAGTTGAATCTCTGATCTGTTTTTAAGGCACTTATACTAATAAAACATGGAGCGACAGCTAAATTTGTTATGAAACGCTGTGACGTGTGGTGGTGAAGGCACAGCAAAGCAACAGGCAGGGGATGCACAGGGGATGTGCAGGGGATGCTGAAGAGTTATGAAGGGGATGCAGAGGGGATGAGCAGGTAATACTTGGGGCATGCTCAAGGAAGGCACAGGGGATGCAAAGGGGATGCACAGAGGATCTGCAGGGATGCAGAGAGGATGCACAGGAGATGTGCAGGGGATGCACAGGGGTTACACAGCCCACCCATGTCCCCCACACCAGAGCAGCCCAAGCTGCCTGCCCATTCTGACCCAGGGAAATGGCACCAAGGTGATGAGGAGGAAAAAGAAGCATTTGGGTCATCGCAAGGAGCCCCAGCCCTCCCCTTCCCCCTCAGAGTCCTGCTGCTGGGCAGCCTTCAGGGCAGCCACTCTGCACCCTCCACTCCTTCAGCTTCATGAAGACATAACAGCCAGAACACTCCTGTTTTATTTTCTTTCCTTCATCTTTAGGGACGTGAAAGGAATAGAGAAACCTCCTTGCAGCCTAGATAGGGGTGCCAGGAAGGGAGCTGCCCTCCTGGAAGCAGCTGTCAGCACTTGCTGGTGCAAATGGGAGAATCACCCAAGGTGGTGGGAGCCGTGTGTGGTTTCCATACTGCACCCACCACTGCAGGATGCACACCAGGAGAGAAGGGGAAAGCCTCCACGCTCAGAACCCCTCCTGGAGACAGCACAACGCCGGCAGCCCGCCTCTCCCAGCTCACCCTCAGGCTTAGGCTGTATCAAGAAATCAATTGATTATGTTGCTATATGTTTAAGGAATAAAAGTGGGGCTTATAAAAAAAGAAAACCTTTGAGCAAGCAAGACAAAAACGAAGCTCATGGCTGAGTGCAGAGCAAATGTAGGCTTTTTTTTTAATCTTCCCAAGCGCTATTCTCCTGCAGAAGGAATTGATTGTTGGATGTCACTTAATCAAAGGCAGAGGCTGATTCCTGGCTATCCAGCCTCCCACTGGGCTTGGCAGCCGAGCTCCACCGGCGCTGACCCTGCCGTCCATGCAGTGATCACTGCCCTTACAGCACAGATCCTGCACACTGCGTGCTGGCAGCTCAGGAGTCACTCAGCAATGGTGGGACAAGAAAGCCTGACTGTGCTAGGGAGAAAAAAAAACGCCTCTTTTATAATGTGACAGCATGCAGCAGGTGATGCGTCATCATGGGATCGTAGAGTCACAGAACGGCTCAGGTTGGAGGAGACCTTAAGGACCCGAGCACAGCACTGCAGGTGGGGCCTTCCAGGGGCAGAGCAGAGGGGCACAACCCCCTCCCTCTCCTCTCCCTGCTGCCACCCCTCTGATGCTGCAGCCCAGGGGACTGTCGGCCTTCCGGGCTGCAAGCGCACACTGCTGCCTCATGTCCCGCTTCTGCCCATCAGGACCCCCAAGTCCTTCGCCTTGGAGCATGCACAGGGGGCTATTTCCCAGAGCTGGTCCAGCTCAGGATGTGCAAGATGAGGATGGGAGGTGAATTGTGCTCTCCTGGTGCTCCTCAACCTGTAACCAGGAGCTAATCCAGCGCGCAGCTCCATCCCGCTCCGCCCCATGCGCACCTTTCCCTCCCCCAGCACCTACTGGTTTTGAAAGGTGATGCTGGCAAGCTGCTGGGAGGTTTTCTATTAAGATCTGTGAGGTAGGATGAAAAAGGATTGGCGCCCATGAATATTCTGTAGGAGGAGATGGATTAGTGTCTGAGACATATCTGAAGGGATTTGCAAGGGAATTATTTATGGTGGTAACAAGTAAGCACTCATTTAGCTTATATTATACATTATACAAACAAGGCGTTGAGCTCTGGAAGTTAAGGCAGTAATGCCACTCTAAATTAAATTCATCAGTGCCTTAATTAAGATCTATATTTAGTTCTTAATTAAGGGGAGTGGCGGTAGGGGTTAGATTTTTGCAGGGAGGGATCCTGCACTGTGCTGAGGGCGTGGAGGTGGCTGCTGCCATGCAGTGCTGCCCACAGTAGGCACTGATGGGGATGTGCTGGGAATGTGCCCTCCCCAGGAGCAGCCCTTTCCTACAAGGACAAACTTCACCAAACCCATCAAGTGCAACGTTTTCTCCTCTCCTTTCACACCTATAGCTGTGTTTAGCCATTGGGCTGCCTTTCTGCCTGCTTCTGCTGGGACTGCAGGTAGAAACAGCTTCAGTGCCTGTAGGCAGGCAGAGGAATGGGAAGTTTGAGAGGAGAAAGCGAACTCAACCACAATTGGGATATCAAAGCAGTGGAGCACGTGGCTTTCTTCTCCTGCCTCCCTTGAATCCGATTCATCAGCGGCTGCAGTGCACGGCTTTGATCCCAGAAATCAAACCCCAGTCTGATGGGTGACTTGATGTTATGCTAATCCAAGTTGATTGAGCTGAGATAATTACACTTCATCCAGGTTTCCTGGGAGTTTTGAATAAATATTGATGCACAGCTGTCCCCTGCGCAGGTATGCGGAGCTGCTGCTGGCTCTGCCCCCTGTCTGCACTCACTGCCAGGCCAGCACAGAGGAAGCTACTGGTCGGTGCTGGGCACTGGGCATCACCACCCAAGGGACCACCAGGAAGCAGAAGAAACTGATTTTCCAAGAGGTTTCTGTAGCTGTAAAGGGAGCAGAGGATTCAAGCTCAAGCTTCACTTCTATCATGAGCCCAAGGCTGCACACACACATATTCTCTCTCTTGCTCTTGCTGTGCTGCCTCCTCCTCCCAAGCAGTACAACGCAGCATCCCCTTGGTGGCCACCTGCCTCCCTTCCCCCCCACCACTCTCTTTCTAAGCAAGAGCTGAGGAGCAACTACCCCAAAGCACACGTGGAAGCCTTGGGATGAGGCATCCTGTTTCAGATCGGGGCTGTCTAGCTCAGATTTGGGATGGTTCTGGGGAACGTGGGGCAGTGCTGTGGCAGCTCTGTGTGCCCCAGGCATGGGCAGCTGCCAGCACGGCTCCCACTGCCGGGAGCTGCCTGCGAGCGCGGCTTTGGGTCCTCCAGCAATAACACCCCAGAGGGGGCTGTGATGGCTTTGCTCAAGCTCACGGCTGTCACAGCACAAACAAGCCAAGCTCTGATGCCTCCTCTCTTCCCAAGCGACATTTAAGTAAAATGAATCAACAAAAGTTGTATAAATGAGTGTCGCAGAAGCAAAACACCACATCTCCCACTCCGCTCCCATGCCTTTGAGCATGCAGTGATGCTGAGCAGCTTGGCGTTACCAAACTCCCCTTTGCTCTGGGTTTGCAAACATTTTGCAGAGCCAGCATGGGTGAGACCACATGGCAAAGGTGACAGAGGTGGGGAGAGGGCTGCTCAGCATCAGCTCCATAGGCTCAGACTGGGGACACAAATGGGGAGCCCCCAGGATTGGGCCATCCCAACCGACTCGGGGCTGAAAGAGATGCAAGAAAACAAGCTAATCAAATTACACATTCCTGAGAACCATTTATAAGCCGTGTGCATTCTTTAATCTTAATTAGAAATCTTAGCAGCTCCCGCCGACTCTGTAATCAACGTTTAAACATGGCTGACCCCCATCGTGCTAACCTTGAGAGGCTGGAGCAGGTATTTGATGAGGGAGCTGGGGAGAGCCGGCCTTGCTGCGCTCCCTGCAGCCGGGGAAGCCTGGGGGTACAGAGCCTGAGATCAGAGCAGAGCTACGGGTAATGATGAGTGTTATGTCTGAGCTCTAATTAAACAGTGCTCGCTGACAATTCCATGAGCCCCTAATAATCTCTCTCATTTGGCTCAATAACAGCTGTATTTGCAAATAAACATTGTTTCCTTGCACTCCCTGCAAGGGCAGGCGGTTGGGAGCCGCCGCTGGCAGCTCAGAGCTGGGTCCAGGGGAAACAACAGCGATATTGGAGGCGTGGGGCAGGCAGTGCAGAGTCTGCCTCATGCACATCTCATAGAACCATAGGATCACAGATGGGCTCAGGTTGGAGGGGAGCTCAAAGCCCACCCAGTGCCACCCCCGGCCATGGGCAGGGCTGCCCCCCACCAGCTCAGGCTGCCCAGGGCCCCATCCCACCTGGCCTTGAGTGCCTGCAGGGATGGGGCACCCACAGCTCTCTGGGCAGCATTGCCAGCACCTCACTGCCCTCACATCTAACCAACACCTCCCCTCTTGTAGGAGAGAAGCCACTCCCTCAGCCTGGCTTCACAGCAGAGGAGCTCCAGCCCTCTGAGCATCCTCCTGCCCTCCTCTGGATCCGCTCCAGCAGCTCCGCATCCCTCCTGTCCTGGGGACCCCAGGCCTGGGCACAGCACTGCAGGTGGGGCCTCCGAGGGGCAGAGCAGAGGGGCACAACCCCCTCCCTCTCCTCTTCTCCCTGCTGCCACCCCTCTGTTGCTGCAGCCCAGGGGACTGTCGGCCTTCCGGGCTGCAAGCGCACACTGCTGCCTCATGTCCCACTTCTGCCCATCAGGACCCCCAAGTCCTTCTCTGCAGGGCTGCTCTCAGCGAGTTCTTCTCCAGTCTGTCTGGACCTGCCTGGAGCAGGATCCCATGATGGGTGTCAGTTATGCACCAGCACATCCCAGGGCCGTGCCAACACCCTCCAGCAGCTGCTGCACGGTTGTCCCAGTCCTCCCCAGCACAGATTATTTCCTCCTGGAAGAAAACAAATGCAGCCACAACCAACAGGGCCGTGCTTATTGGGAAATCAATAGCCGGTCGGGCGCTCGCTGGTAAGTATGACATGTTGTATACAGGCCCTCTGCAAACACCATCATCTCCTGCGTTATTAATGGGCAGCGTTTGCTGCCTCTTCATTAGTGCTGAATATAAACAGAAAATCGTTTACTTACTGCAGCTTGCAGCTCAAGCTAAGCAAATTTAGACAGGGAAAGTCAAACACGGAGTTTGTTGTCTGGCTAATTGTGCACAGGGTGGAAAGTTTGGATGCGGCAAAGCTGGCAGCTACCAAAGGATGCTGGGGGGGGGGGATGGGCAGAAGCCCACCTGCGTGACTCAGCCATCAGCTTTCCCCCCAGCAAGCCTTCCCTTATGCAAAGGCCCAGCCTGCGTCCTGCTAACTAGTGCTAGAGTTGCTTTGGTGTACTATTTTTTTGCTAAGCACGTTGATGAGAGCAGGAGCACTCATTTGGCAGCGGAGGAGCAGAGCCCCTGGGACACTGCCTGCGGTGTCAGGACTGCGGCTGCTATTGGGCTGGCGTCGCTGGAGGAGGAATTAAAGCAGCCCTGCTTTGTACAACCAGATGAGCTTTGTGTTTGTATTATATTTGTTGCGCTTTGGATTCCTTCCAGTGTCCCCCCAGCCCGCCTACATCAGCGCATCCCTACAGCTGGGGGGTGAATGCAAAGAGACACAGAGGTGCTGCAGAGCTTGGACAGACGCACTGACCAATGGATAGACAGTCAGACCCACCTGCAGGGCTTTCCGCACATGCTTTGCCCAAGCAGGATGGGGTACCCAGCACTCTGCCTGCTCCCTGCCCTGTGAGCTCCAGCCCCTGGCTGCTCTCTGCTCTTCCAAGCTTTCTTTGAAGCTGAGCAGTAAACAAAGCAGCGGTGGTAATGGAGAGAGCCACCAACCCCGGCGTTACTCAATTATTTCATAACCTCTTGGTGACTTGAAGCAACGCAGCCAAAAATCCTTCCCTCCAAAGGAAGAACTATGGGGCGTTGCATCCTGGGTACCGCCATGCATAACGACAAATAAGCAACAAAGAGTTTCAGCAATAATTAAAGCTACCAGCGGAGGACTCCCATGTTCTCTGAGTTAATGACTGCAAGCGCTCAGCAGAGCATCAGAAAGGGAAGGAGCATCACCCCACATCGCCTCCAAAACGTCCCCAGCCCCTTCCCCTAAAAGCAGCTCCCCAAGTGCCTTGGAAACAACAAGACCTATAGTATTAATTAAACCAATGAGAGAATCACAGATTAATTAAGCTGTATCCCTCCCCTACCAGCTGCTGAGGAGCAGCGGCAACATCCCCAACCCCACAGTGTGCCCACCGCCCCATCCCTCCGCGCCAAGGAGGTTGGATTTGTTGGCATCCCTGCTTCTGGTCACGGTGAAAATAAATAAATAAGGGGGAGAAAACTCCCCGTGAACATGAGTAATGGGCCGGGAACGAGCAACCCGAGATAAAACTGAATAATAACATGTCAAAAACTACACGATGTGGGTTTTTATTCCCCAGCGGAGTTTCCTTCCTGCTAATCCATCACGGCGGAAGATGCAAGATTACTGCTTTCAGGAAAAAAACCCCACCAAACTCCGGGAGATAAATGCGAGTAAATTAGGGTTTATTATATTATTTAGGACGGTATCGTTTCCCACATTCTGTTATTAAATTATTTACACCCCTCGTGGTGGCTGAGCTGGGCATCCCCACACGGCCCTGCGGTTGGGACAGAAGGGGTGGCAGCCCCCAAGTGGGGTTGAGCTGTCCCACTCAATGGGGACATATGGGGACATGGGCATGGCTGGTGGCGCCCCACACCGATGCGCACACGGCGCGGTGAGCCCCATCTCGCTCCCCTCCCTGCTGAACCGAGGTGTCGATCGTTTTTCTGTGAATTGCAGCGAAATTACAGTTCCATCAATAATGAAAGGCTTGTCCTGCGGAGGGGACGCTGGCAGGAAGCAGCCGTCCTGCTGAAAGACAAATGTACCCTGTATTTAAATCAAGCGGCACGGATGCTCGCTGGTCTATGGCCTTTCTATTAGCGGGGAAGCGGAGCTTGCTGGATAGGTCAGCACTGTCAGAAAAACGAAAGGAGAACACGACTCCGAGACAAGCAAAGCAGGTAGGGAAAGGTGAACTTTGTCACAGTGGGGAGAAGAGCCTTCTGACAGCTTTGGTGCTCTTTGTGAGCATCAAGCTCCTTGGAGTCCCAATGACAGTGGCTCCTGCCCATCGGTGCCACCCACCCTGCTTGGCCCCAGGTCCATCCCTGCAGAACCACGGCACAGAACCGCGGGTACTTTGGGGCGAGGCAGCACCCAGCCCTTCCCATCAGCTCTCCCGAGCTCCCCCAAGGCTGTTAACTAGAACGGAGCTGACAGAGGAGGATTACCCACTCCCAGGAAGCCGGCATGATTGTGTTTACTCGGAAACCTGGGCCTATTTAGTTGTCGGTGTGCATCATTAATCTTCTTCTACAATCCCTTTCCCATCTGCTCCCACTTTTTAATGAACTGCCACTTGCCACACTCAATAAAATCAGCGCTTTGCAAGGAGCGCGGCGAGAAGGGGGAAGAGAGGAGGCATGGAGGAGGGAGGGGACGACGATAAAGATATGCAGTTGGGTTTGGGAAGACGCCGTCTTATCTCCATGGGTAAATGAATCGCGACATCCCTCCATGAGGCACTTTGGGCTGTCGTGCCCCCAAGCAAGTTACTAATAACCACATCAGACCGAGCTGAACGCAAATCTTACAATGCAAGATGTCAGCCCAAGTTTGAGCCCAGCGACAGTGTTTTACACAATTATTTTCAGTGCATGAATACTGCAGGCGGCACCGAGATTGTAGTTTTCCAGCTTGCTGGCAGCTCTGGGGATTCATCCGATATCAGGCTATTACCTTCTGATTACTTTACTTGGCAGTCAACCCATTCAGAGCTGGCAAATAAACAATAGGGAAGAGTGTGATGGGGAGCTTAGCTTTCAAATTACACTTTTCAATCATTTGTCACACCAAAGGTATAATGAGTGTTTAATACAAAACTCAAAAGACTGAAGGGCTAGGGTGGGGGAATGCTTTCTTTCTGCATTGAAAGCTTCGTTGAGGCGGAGCCCTGGAACTTCAGGAGCCTCTGTTTCTCCCATGAAGGTCTTTGTTGGGAGTGGGCATTCAGGGACACGGAGCACCAGGGTGCAACGCTGAGCCCCTTCATCTTGCAGACCCCACGGGACAGGAGGCAGTACTGCACACCAGTGGTCTTCTGCATGATTCCCCCATTTCTGCCTTGGATTGTGGCTCTCCCATTTATGCAGTTGAACCAACATCTCCCCTCTTGCATCTTAAAGTCATTCCCCCTTGTCCTGTTACTATCAGATCGTGTACACAGTCGCTCCCATTCCTGCTTGTAAGCTCCCTTCAAGTACTGGCAGGCCACAAAGAGGTCTCCCTGCAGCCTTCTCTTCTCTTCACAGCAGAGGTGCTCCAGCCCCCTGAGCATCCTCCTGCCCTCTTCTGGACCCGCTCCAGCAGCTCCGCATCCCTCCTGTCCTGAGGGCCCCAGGTCTGGGCACAGCACTGCAGGTGGGGCCTTCCAGGGGCAGAGCAGAGGGGCACAACCCCCTCCCTCTCCTCTCCCTGCTGCCACCCCTCTGTTGCTGCAGCTCTTTTGACGAGCCCATGACTCAGTTTGTTTTGTCTGTGATCAGCATTGCTTTCCAGCCAGGAAGAGAGAGCTGCCAGCCCACCTGCTCGGGTACAACACCCAACCCCACGCCCTCCTGGGGACTGGGGGCTGCAAATGCATCCACACCGTCCCTCACTTGGCTGTAAAAACTGCATCAGCAGAGCAAAAGAACGGTGAACGAGGCCACGCACAGGCACAGTGACGCAACCGCCCTCTCCAGGCCACGCAGGGTGGTTCCCCCTCTCAGCTCCCTCCATGCCCTGCATGTGCCCGGCACTGAGGGCCACGTGGAGCTGCACACACCCGCCTGCACTACCCTCCAGTGTTTGTTGCCTTAACATTACCACGATCAGATTATCTCATGTTAATGTGGATCTAATGGATAAATCCATACGAGCTCCGGAGTTGTTCGGTATTAATTAAATGTCGCCATTATAACACTTGGATTGCTGCGTGTTTATCGCTCGCTGCAATGAGCGGATGAAACCTGTGCTGCAGCTGTGCTCACCTCCCCACACTGAGCACCCTATGGTGCACAGCACCCACCCAGGGCTCAGCATCTCCCCCAGCCACCCCAGTGCCACCTGTGCATGGCCTCAGCCCCACCGTGGGGCTCACTCAAGCTGGAAAAGACCATTGAGTCCAAGCATTACGGGTGAGATTGTCAGTCCCTGCAGCCCAGTCTCTGCAGGCGGCCGTCTCCTACCCACAACACAATTTCCTGCTGCAAGGCTGGGAAGTAAAGGCAGCTTTCAAAGGCGAGAGGATGCTGCCCAGCTCCCCCAAGGTGTTTAAGTCCTGTCTCGTTATTCAGGTTCGCAGTCCCTCTGCCCACATGTCAGACGAGAGAGAAGAATAGAAATCGCTCCTTAAAGTTCACAACCCATCACTCCAGCTTTCAGAAATACAAGCAAAAATGGCAAAGCAGTAGGGGGAAAATCCATTTCTTCCGCGATGATCTTTCCTTCGAACATGTCCTGTTGATTTGCAGTCAGGGAAAGGCGAGTGTGTTTGTCTGAGATAGGGGAATCAGATCTGTCTAAACTCTTCTTTACTCCAAACTATCCCCTTCAAAAGAGCTCTTTAAGAAAAAAATAGAAAAGCCAAGAGAGAGAAATCTCTCCCGTTCCAAGACCTTTCTGTTGTGAGTGTGCCCTCTGGGAAACAGCAGCTGGGGGTTTTGCCCTTTTCCTGTACTGCTGGCAGACTTTGGGCTCTGTGACCGCTGCCTGCAGCCTGCAGTGAGCAGGAGCAGGGCTTTTTCCAGCAGTGGCACTTGGAGCTCAATGCCACCACCCCCAATGGCAACACAGGGCACCTCATCTCCTTCCATGATCAGGTGACCCACCTGGTGGGTGAGGGAAAGGCTGTTGATGTAGCCTACAGCAAAGCTTTTGACACGGTTTCCCATAGTATTCTCCTGGAGAAACTGCATCTCACAACTGGTACAGGTGCACTCTTTGCTGGGTAAAGTCTGGCTGGAGGGCTGGGCCCAGAGAGTGGTGGCAAATGGAGTTCATCCAGCTGGTGGCCGGTCACAGTGGTGTTCCCAGGGGTCGGTACTGGGGTATCCTGTCCGATACCTTTATTGATGACCTGGATGAGGGCACTGAGTGCACCCCAGTAAGTCTGCAGACAACACCACGTTGGGGAAGTGTCGATCTGCCTGAGGGCAGGCAGGCCCTACAGAGGGACCTGGACAGGCTGATCGCTGGGCTGAGGCCAACGGGATGGAGTTCAACAAGACCGAGTGCCGGGTCCTGCACTTTGGCCACAACAACCCCACGCAGCGCTGCAGGCTTGGGGCAGAGCGGCTGGAAGGCTGTGAGGAGGGAAAGGAGCTGCGGGTGTTGGTCCACGAACGCACCGCCAGCCCCGCACCCCTCGCACCCGCTCAGCCCTCCCAGCGCGGGGCTGCACGCACGGAGCGCTGCGGGTCGGTCCGGTCCGCCCCGTCGGTGCAGCGCACGTTGCGGCTCTCGGATGCGGTTCGCGGCCCCGCAGCCCGCAGTCCGTGCCGGTGCAGCAGTGCCACCTCCCGGCCGCGCTGCGGGAGCAGCTCAGGAGCGGCAGGGAATGCGAGCTCCGGCACCGCGCTGCTGCTGGCCGGATTGAAGCGAGCTGCGCTTCGGGCTCCTCACTCATGTGGGTCTGGATTTGCTTTTTTTTGTTCCCTCCTTGTCACCCCGCAGGCTGTCACTGCGAACAGCCTCACGGGAGGGATCGGATCGCCGAGTCTCACTGCTGCTCTGGGATCTGCAGGCCCTTGCATTTGTGACAAACAGCAAGTAATTGGTGTTCTACATAACGTGCCCCGTGGGCGTTTGTCCCAGGTACATTGGGATGAGACCAGTTAAATATCGTGCCTGGTTTTATCAGACAGCAGCCAGCCCGCAGCAAAGAGAAGCAAAAAGCAAAAAGCAAAAAAGCAAAGCCATGCAAGCTCAGGAAGGGATAGGAAAGTGGTCCAGGTAATCCCAGAGATAGGAGGGAGTGAGTGAGTGGTGAGGGGAGCACAGCACCAGGGCGGACATCACCATGAACCCCTTCCCCTACAGCTGCCAGGAGAGGGGTCAGGGAGAGCTGGGCAGAGGGACACAGTGATTCTACACAGAGCCAATTTAGTGAAGAGAGAGCAGGAGGGTTAGGGAGATGAGATAGCGGGAGAAAAAAGAAGCAGTGCAGGAGAATAAAGAGAGGGAACGAGAGAGGAGACGTTGATGCAGGAGGGAAGAAAAAAGATCAGATATGAAATACAAGAGAGCAAGGATGAAAGCTGTAAAGAGGCTGCACCGGCACTGCAGCTGCCACGGCACAGCGAGGATTGTCTGTCTTGTTAAGCACTATAACTATATTGATAAATCCTAAACATCACAGCGTACTATTCCTCCAGAACAAGCCATTTCTGCAGTTCCTTCAGAACTTGGGCTCTCTTGTTTTGTTCTGTTTGGGTACATTTCAACCACCTCATCCTGCTTGCTTTTTATTCTCCCCATTTTGCACCGGTCCCTTTGCATCCCATCACGGCCATCCCTTCCCGTTGCCCTGTGGGGCTGCTGCTGTGCTTTCAGGACATGGGAGGCGCAGGGCAGCGCTGACTGCAGCGACGGCCACTACTGGTGTGTGCTGCCATATGCTGGCTGAACACCAACGGGAACAACCACGATCAAGGATGAAGCACAGGAAGAGCAACGTAAGTTTTGCTACTTACATACATCAACTCTACTAAGTATTCTAAGGGGGCTGCTCCAAAAGTAATGCCTCCTGTTTTATGGTGTTGGCCCACCACATCAGAGGCGGATGGTGGTGGTACAGCAGTAGAGGTGGAACCTTCCCACCAATATTCTGACTAAGTTGAAAAATAGTGTTTTGTAGCTGAGAATTTGCTCTATCGTGCTGTGTTATTGTGCTCTTTGTATCTGCTGTAGTTTCCATGCAAATAAATAGGAGGCATTACTTTCGGTACAACCTACATCTATGCGGCCCAAGACCCTTCCCCTTCACTCAGTGAAGCCAAAAGGTTGGACACCATACCCAAACCTCTGCCTCCACCCATTCCAACCAGAGCTGGAGCTGGGACATCCCATCTGCAGAGAACCCCACTGCTTCCCAACCGCACTGCACCACGCAAGAGGCAGCCCAGCAAATGTAGGGCACCAAGCAGCCCCCAATTAGCTCTTGATCTTAATTACACACATTACGGATGAGCTCATCAACTTAATCTAATTAGTCTGCAGAGCTCAATTGCTTGTCCCTTTTCCTTAAATAATGTGCCACGTAAGCCCATTATCCCTTCTGATAAAACCTGGTTGCTCGCACGATCTGCCAGCCGAGCTGACAACCAACCCCACACACCTGTGGCACAGCAGCACCCGGCCCCACACCCTGCCAGGTGCCCCCCCATGGGGCTGATGTGCTGCAGGACTGCGCCCACGTGTGGGGTTGGGCATCCCTTAGCAAAGCAACGTATGCAGATCAGAGCCAGCAGTGGGGGTGGAGGGCTGCAGTGGGGAGGGGGTGGTCAGCCCCACGGAGGCGTGCCAAGCGTATCTCTGACAAAAGCTTTATGCTCATTCCTGATTTACTGCCGTTGCCTTTGGCTCAGCTGTGTGGTGTTTCTTTTCCTCCAGTGAAAGCAGAAATCCCAGCAATTGTGGCTGTTTAAACAGGAAAACTCTGATAGCGGCCACAGCTTTGTCACCTCTGTTCTGGTCCATCAGTCAGGGACAGACCGATATCAGCCTTAACCCATCTGCTTTTCTCCCCAGAGCTGTCCCCTCCCAGCAGCTGCAGAACCTCTGGATGCTCCGCTGTCCTCATCTTCCCCCACCCACCCCCTCTCTCCGCAAAGGAATCAATGAAATCCCCTAAAAGCTCATAACTCGGAGGTAATTATAAGAAGCATCAATTACCCAGCAATGTGGATTTCATGAATTCAATTAATTTGCATAGTGATCGATTCAGGCGGGTCCTCTCCGGGTCCCTGGAGAAAGTTAGGACATTGTTCTGCACGCTATTGATTTTACAATGTAAAACCAAAGCTCTCTCTCCTCTTATTCAGAGCTGCTCATTCAGCCATATTAACTTTCAGATCATTTATTTTTGTATGTCTTTCAACTCTGTTTGTTGCTATCACACAAATGCAGAGTATTACATTGTAGAGAATAATTGAATCAATACAGTCATGGTACTCTGGGTCTCCCAGACTCTCAGGAACACGAGCTGGCAGGAGCCCACACGGAGCCTGAGAGGGCTTTTTTTTAACCTTTCCAGTTATTAAAACGCTCGTCTGGCTACATATTAACTTTCTGCACTGTGTGTTTGCTATTGTTTCGCCTGCATTGGAGTGGGAGATGCACGAGCTTTGATGAATACGTGGAGAGGCTCCGGCGGTGTCTCCGAGCATCAGCAGATCCTCTGCTGAGATGCTGCTGCTGTGCAGAGGAGCCACGTGCCTGAGGGATGCCTGAGGCTGTGGGGCTGAGGAGGGCTGCTGTCCTGCTGTCCTGCTGTCCTGCCATCCCACTGTCCCACTGCCCTTCTGTCCTGCTGTCCTACTGTTCTGCCATCTCGCTGTCCTGCCACTGTTCCGCTATTCTGCTATCACACTGCCCTGCCAACCTGCTGTCCTACCATCCTGCTATCCCACTGTCCTGCAGCCCTACTGCCCTGCATCCCACTGTCCCATTGCCGTGCTGTCCTGCTGTCCTACCATCCTGCTGTCCTATCATCCCTCTGTCCACTGCCCTACTGTCCTACTGTCCTGCCATCCTGCTGTCCCACTGCTCTGCTGTCCTACTTTCCTGCCATTCTGCTGCACCACTGTCCCACTGTCCTGCCATCCCACTGTCCCACTGCCCTTCTGTCCTGCTGTCCTACTGTTCTGCCACTCCACTGTCTTGCCATCCCACTGCCCTACTGTCCTACTGCCCTGCCATCCTGCTGTGCCACTGCTCTGCTATCCCACTGTCCTTCTGTCTGTCCTACTGCCCTGCCACCCTGCTGAGGGATGCCCAAGGTTGTGGGGCTGAGGAGGGCTTCTATCCTGCTGTCCCGCTATCCCACCATCCCACTGCCCTACTGTCCTTCTGTCCTGCCATCCCACTGTCCCACTGCCCCACTGTCCTGCTATTCTTCTGTCCTGCCATCTCATTGTCCCACCATCCTGCCATCCTGCTGCCCTGCTGTCCCAGCACCAAGCAGCCCTGGGGATGCTCAGGAGCCCCAGCACAGCACCGTGCCCCCCAGCACGGTCAGCCCTCCTTCCCCTCTCCATTCTTCTCATCTGCAAGCGGCCACACGCAAATAAGGGAATCAGAGAGAGCGAAAAAAAACCTTCGAGTGAAAAGCCACCAAATAAAAAAGGAATCCTCCTTCAGATTCAAATGGCTCTGAAAAGAGAGACAGTTTTTAATTTTGGTTCCCCTCCCATTGGGATATTAGACAGCTAAATAGCAGCGTGCCTGTTTCCTTCAGATAACCGGTTCCCAATGAGCACCCTAATTGTCCCCGGACCCTCTCTGCCACCGCACAGAGCAGGTCATTTACTGCACAGCACACACAGCTAAATACAAATCCATTTTCCAAGGGAAAATTCCATTCTTATCTGAGTTCTGCAAGAGGGTTGCAAGCGGCCTGTGTTAATTGAAGCTTTGATGTTTGGTGGAGGAGGGCCTCTAATCAGCCGCACAAAGGGGCTGACGCTCCACCGTGCACTGAGTGCACAGGGCTCGCCTTGCAGGGAGGACATAGGGAGCAAGAAATGTGGATAAATGGTGCCCTGGAGTGAGGGGCAGGGAGCACAGGTACCTGAGAACCACTGCCAGGGCTGGGGAGGGCTGGGGACCATGGCAAACTGCACCCATGGCCAGCACATGGCGGGGCTCTGATGGGTAAGGCGCCTTGGCAGTGCTTTGACATGTCTTCTGCAATATCCTCCAGCAAATCAAGCATCCCCTTCTTGGGATGTTTTCAATCTGCTTTATGTTGATTTTAATTAAAGAATTTGAAACTGAACAAACAGTTCGTAGCAGGTGGCCATACAAGTGTGAAATAAGCAAACTGTTTTATCTGCCACCAACTCCACCAGTAAATTCCTTCAAATTAATCCCAGCCTCCGAAAGGCTGTTGATTCCGACTGAAACGCTGAGCAATTTGGACTCTGCCATTCTCTAAATATTTGCCTTCATTACGGCGTCGGGAGCAGGTGTGTCTGGCAGCCCGTGCTATTGCACAACTGGGTCCGCCTGCCACTTCCCATTCGCCCAAAGCCTTTCCTTTGGGCAGGATTTGCTGCTGAATAACCCGCCTGGCAGATGGGTGCGTGGCTCCCGAGGGCTGTTAGGAAGGCAGGGATGTGTGGAAAGGCTCTGCTGGGCACGGGAGGGTCCTGGGGCTGGTGGAGCTGGCAGTGAGCTGGGTGTGAGCACCACGAGGCTGCTGCAAGCACAGTGTGGAGGTAACCTTGACTGCACAAAGGCAGTGTGGGTCCTTCATCGAGGTAACAAGCACTGCATATTGATGGACCCGCAGGGAAGGGAGAAGTGAAGCACAGATGCCCAGGAGCTTTATATTTTTCCTTGCAAGGAGATGGCTGGGGAAGGAAAAAGAAGGGAAAAGGAACATAAACACACGCTCCTCTTCATCTTGCACCCCTGCCCTGTGTCAGAGATCTTAGTATCTTTAAGAGCTCAAGTTCTGCTGTCAGGAGGTACCACCTTGGCTTTGGCAGGGCTTTGGGGGCTGCCCTGTGCCCATGGCTGAGCCAATGCCACGCGGTGAGCACCTGGCTGCCCAGTGCCAAGTGCTGGGCTGGAAAGGAGGGCAGCAATCAGCTCCCGCCCCGCTCCTCCCAGGAGAGACGGTTGTCCGCCCGCTCCTTTCATCCCATTAATGTTCAGAGCGTGTTCGACATCAGATCCATCCTGTCTGCCCTCCCTAATGACCCAGATCTGGGAAATTAGAGCGGTGCTCATGGTCAGCATCCACTCGCGGGAGCCGGTGTTTGCCTGCGCTAGCCAAGCTAGCGAGATAATTACAAGATGTTCAGCTTTCCTGGGAGTACAGGAGGTTTTTCTTCCCTTCCCCTCAATAAATATGGATGCACAGCTGCTGTTAAAAAGAATCAACACAAATAAAAAGGGGCAGGCTCCAAACCCTGTGTGTTTCCCTTCAGTTGTGCGGTCCCAGTGCTGCCTCTGCCCTGAATTCAGTCAGGTAGGAGGGGCTGCTGGGTGTGTTTTCCCCCAGACATCGTGCTCAGGTGGCAGCAGAAACAAAACAATGCTAACAAATGCGTTAGGATGATAGGGCACTCAGTGTAACAAAGAAGCAGTCCCCTTTTAGTACCTAAAGAGGGGCTGTATGGAGGAAGGAGACAGACTTTTTAGTGGGGCCTGTGTGGCAGGACAAGGAGAAATTGCTTCAGACTACAAGAGAAGGGATCTAGACTGGAGCTAAGGAAGAAGGTTTGACACTGAGGGCAGTGAGGCACTGGCACAGGTTGCCCAGAGAGGCGGTGCTGCCCCGTCCCTGCAGACAGCCAAGGTCAGGCTGGACGGGGCTGTGAGCACTGCTGGAGCTGTGGGTGTCCCTGTGCACTGCAGGGAGTGGCACCAGGCGGCCTTGGAGGTCCCTTCCAACTCAAACCATCCCATGGTTCTATTATCCCCCTCCATCGTCATCCCAGAATGCAGTATGAGACCTGCACCCCCCCACCCCTGCAGACCTCACACCTTTGGACATACGTGCTCAGAGCACGCAGGGCTGGTACCTCTCCTTAGGAGCCACTGGAGATTCCTATCCCAGCAGTTCCTCTTAGCCTTTAAAAACTAGGATGTGCTCTACTCTATATATTAATCTCCTAATCACTAAATTAATTTCCATCTCAGTTACAGCACATTCGGAGTCTATTAGTAAATCATGTCAGAGCTGCTTAGCAACTTTTGTTAGAAGATTCCTGTTAGATCATGTTTCAAGCCATCGCAGATGGAACAGCTATTATCTTAATAAGTTAAACATTAAAGCCACTGCAGCAGGGCTGGGGAGCGGTGGGGACTTTCTGCCTTCCAGATGTGCCCATCCTGGCAGGGATGCTGCCGGTGCTCCCCAGCCCAACATGCTGGGTGCAGGAAGCCGCTCCTCTCCTGAGGACAATGAGACCCCAGCCCAGCATCCCTAATTTGTACAACATGAGCAAACAGCAAGAGCTTGGAGAGAGTCCAGGTCAGGCTGGACAGGGCTCTGAGCACTGCTGGAGCTGTGGGTGTCCCTGCGCACTGCAGGGAGTGGCACCAGATGGCCTGTAAGTGTCCCTTCCAACTCAAACCATTCCGTGATCGTAAGGGCCCATCCTGCTCCGAGCACACACACACTTTCAGACCGTGCTGAGTGATACAGGAGCTTTCAGGACCCGCCGCAATCCTCCTGTCTCATCCCACAAGCGACGAACAGGGTGAGTTATAGCACGGCGAGATGCACACATATTCTGATAAGGAAGAATAATAACTTGTCAAAGATATATATGATATGTGTTTTCTTCCCAGACAGAATATATATTGGGCTAATTCATCAACTCTCCTGGCACTGGCCAGAAGAGAGAGAGAAGAATCCTAACTAAAAGAAGCCAATAAGGAGAAGCCCCTTTGCATCAGTGCCTCCTCCCCTTCCCAGCTCCAGGAGGAACGCTCGGTGGGATTTGGGGAGGGATGGAGATGGAGGGGGACAAAATGGGGGATGCTCACGCAGAGCAGTTTGCTGCAGCGGGCAGAGGCTTTAGCACCAAGCCACCGTGTTTATCCAAAGGGCCCTTCAGAGATAACAGCGGCTTTGCTGCACCAAGCCCTAAATCCAGCTCAAATGTTAGCGCAGAGCAAAGCGGCGCTCCCTGCATGCAGCCAGCGGCTGCCAGCCCACCCCGCAGCCTGCATCCCTGCCTCGCGCAGCCCAGCCGGGCTGTTCCTCCCACAAACATATGCAGAAATACACAGATTTCTCCATCAGCAATTACCTGCTCCCACACCGGACACCTGCTAATTATTTCCAGCCCGCCAGATGGTGCAGCCATCAAGCACCTCCACAGACGTCCAGCCAGAAAACAGCCAGATTTCCCTCCTAGGAGCCGAGGGATTAGAAATAAAGCTCCTCGCCAATTAATTAGTAATTACTTTGTTTGAAAATGAAACATTCTGGCAAACAAAAGTCGCAGCGGTTTCGAGAGGGGATGGGGCAGCAGTGTCCCCAGCATGCAACCGGCCCCTAACTGCAGTGGGCAGAGGGATGTGCATGGTGGAAAGAAAGAAACAACTGGAGCAATAGAGAAAATATAAGTAGGGAATGGCCCTGGCATGCTGCTCCCTCACCAAGCAGTGTGAACAAGTAGAACTGGTCCCAGTGGGAAAGCAGTGCCCCTCCTGTGTGCCACCTCCTGAGAGACAGCGGTTGGGGTTAGCAAATCCCTTCCTGCTACAGGGAATACAGAAAGCTGCAGAACGGATTTATAGAATGATTTGTCAACTGACAAGCAAAAATATATTACCAATTTAGGGCTGTGATTTGCCTGCAACTTTTTAATCCTTGAGTTGTTGTTGAGTAGATTAAAGTGTCTGCTTTGATCCAGGCTTTTAGGCGGAAACATAAATATCGCCGCCGCTTACGCTCCCTGCACCCAGCCAGCAAGTCTGCAGTGCCGAGGTGTGACACACTGCCCCGACCCCTGTGCACACAGGGAGGCTTTGCCCACCTCCTGCTTTCAGCTGTTGTGCACATCGTGGGTCCATCACTTGCAGGTAACCCCCGGTGCACGCACAGAGTCATCCTGCAGCGTTATTGCACTGATAGCACAACCTCTGTGCACCCCTGCCTGTCCCTCACTTGTGCTCAGAGGATGCTGCGCTCCAGTTTCCATTTAGAGGCTGCTCTCTGCATCTCTGCCCTTTTGCTTGGCAGACTCCCAGCAAGGCCAGGCCCTACTTTTAGTTCTGTGAGCCCCCAGGTGCGGATGAGCCGTGGGATAAAGGTCCTGGGGAGCACCAAAGTAACACAAAGCTCAATAAGACCGGGGGAAGGCAGCTCCCAGCAGCATGCCATCCGCTCTCAGACAATGCCCCCAGAAATGTCACGGCAGCAGGGTGAGAATTACCCTGACATTTCAGTTAGTGGAAATTTGTATGGACTCGCCAATGTTTTAATTACGGCATAAAAGCCGCCAGCCACGGCGGGTCGCTTCGGTTTGCAGCACATCTCAGCGTGGGACACATGGGGCCACGGCCCAGCACTGCCCGTGCCCCCTCAGCACACCCTGTGATAAAGCATCACCTGCAACAACAAGAAGATATCAATGTTCTGTGTGATGTTATGATGGAGAAATCCAGAGCATCACTCAATTTCCAGCGACAGAACCCAACAGGTCTCTGTTCGCTCCCCTCTCGGCTTTTCCCCTCCTTCCAACCCCAGTTGGAACCACCCTATGTGGCAACATCACCCAACCACCCAGTACTTTCACTCCTGTCAGATATTTGCATTATAAGGCACGGAAGGAGATCGGTCACTTCTGTATGTAAACATATGCCTTCCAGCAGCTGGATTCCTGGCAGTGCTCACACAGCACTGCAGCTGTCAGACTCCCAGGTACTAAAGCAAAACACCTCTGCTGAGCCCAAGCTGGGCCATATGGGGCTACATGGGGCCATATGGGGCTGTATGGGGCTGTATGGGGCCATATGGGGCTGGGAGAGGGCAGCACCCCATGCCCAGAGTGGGAGCACAGCCCGCAGCCAAGCAGAGCTGAACTGAGGGCTGCCATTAAAATGTCACTGAGAAAATTATTAAGTTAAGGTAAACCACTTCGGCGCGTCAAAAGCAAAGGCAATCAGTCCCAGGCTTGTCCCCCTAGGAAATTATGTGGAGTAATTAATCAAAAAGCTAATGAGAAATGTGTTTTCTTTCCTAGCCTAACACCACATCATATTCTTATTAGCCAAGGTTATTACAATAGTAATCATGCATGCTCTGAGTTCAAATTGGGTTTTTTTTTGCTCCACTGCCACCAATTTAGAAAGCCATTAATGGAGAAGATAAACGCAGATACGCACAGCAGCCCTCTGCGTTGATCCACCTGTTGTGTGATCACAATCATGCCCGACCTCTGCCCCATCAACACGGCTGGTGATACCCAGCTGGAGGCTGAGCCCGCCATCACTCCACACGCTCCAACCTGGAGCCCTTCCTTTGCCCAGCGATGCCATCACTCCATCCCAGAAGGCCACCAGGCGGGCCAGGCGCGATGCGAGAGGAGCAGATTTTGCTGCTGCATGCGAAGAAATGGAAAAGCTCTCTGCAGAGAGGCTGGGAGTGCTCCGCCGGGGTGCATCTCCGAGCCGCTGGGTGCTGCACGCTCGAGCAAATCTGGCCTATTTATTGAGATGCCTTTAAGTGGGATCTCAGTGATTCTGTAAATCTGGCTGTAAGTGGGTAATTTGCTCGGCATTATGGGTTCCCTTGCACCCGCCCCAGAGAACAGCCATCTGCCAATCTTCCCGGGCCAAAACGCACCGTCAGCAGCCCGGCAGAAGGAAAACAGCTCCACTTCATATTCAGCATTAAATAATTCAGCCCCCCTACAGAGGGAGCGGGGAGAAGAATGAGACTGACAAAAAACATAAAGATTTCCTATGCCACGTTAAAAATGCATTGACCTGATTAGCTCGCAGCAGAGCCCTCCAGCACGACGCCTTTGCACGCATCTTATACAGCACCTTTCCTTCTCCTTTTGCATTTGGGTGGAGGGAGAGGTCTTGCTGCAGATGGGCATCCCTTTATGCGAGAGCCACCTCCCACCTTCCTTTTGCAGCTCAGCTGCCAGCCGGTTGGGTCTGGAGAATTAAAGAGGTCTTGTTGGGTTTCGCCAAGCTGAAAGCCCACCCGATGCCCTGGGCATGCTGCCCCCTAAGCCAGCTCCAGCTCCGATGTGCAGATTAATGAGAACCGACGCAGCAGAGGAAAGCCTTCAGAAGCCCAAAGGCAGGGCCTGCAGCCAGCCTGGAGGGCACGGCGCTCTCCGTGCTCCCTTTGATTGCACAGCAAGATGTGAGTTATGCTACCCATGCACCCAGCCCAGGCAGGCACCCCTCTCTGCTCAGAACCCTTAAAGAAGAAATGCAGGCAGGCTCGAAAATTATGACTTTATTATGGCCGTAAAGCACTCCCCAGTTACATCCTGTAAGGCTGGGTGCTGGGTGGTGGCAGCGGGGCATGGGGACACGGCGGGGAAACTGAGGCCCAGGAGGAGCCCACGGAGCAGCTGAACTCAGAGCCCCGCGCCGATAACACAGCTTAAACGTGTTTATTTCCATCCAGGCTGCTTTTTAATTTGATTATTTATCTCCCGTTTAGCCTCTGACAGATCAAAGGCTCGGCAGAGGGGAAGCGGAGCCGGGCTGCGCATGAAAATGAGCCTTGATACATAATTAATTAACATAAAACAGTTTCATTAGGAGATGGCGTTACACGGCTGTTTGTCTTTAAAATTTAAGCTGTGTAAAGAGGAGGGAAAACCCATCTCCGCCCCCGGCAGAGCACTGCCAGCTCACCCCATGCCCACATCCCAAACCGGGATCACCACGCCCCAGCCCTCTCCCTTCATCACAGCGTCGCCTCCCGTTGATTATTAATCTGCTTTTAATTCTATTAAGAGACGGCCAGGAGAAAGAGTATCAATCCTAGATTAACAAGGTTATTAGCGCTTCGTTATGCGAGGTGTCTTTGTAATTGAAAAGGGAGAAAAGGAAGCGCCATAAATATCCGCAGCTCGCTGCTCCTCGGGGTTTGCGGGTGGCTCCTTTTATTCACAAGGATATGGAGGCATAAATATTAAATATCTCCTGAAAAAAATAAAAGAATTACAAGGAGGAGAGAGGATGCCCTCTGGATATTCCAGAGCTGAATGTTCTTGCATTTACAAATATTCATTAACTGGGACCTGCAAAGTTATTTCCACCAAGACTCGGAGAACGAAGCAAGAGAGAGGGGTTAATTAAAGGAAAAAAATAGAGTCTAGAGTAAATATTATTAGTAATTTTTATCTCTGCGTGCCCCTAATTATTCCGCAATTAGGAAAAGTGCACGTGTGCACATATACAATCACCAACATGGCGGCCTTATTGGTTCTGTGCTGCTGGCACCGCTGCCAGCTGAGATGGGCTCATGGTCCCAGGGCACTGCTGGAGACCAGGGGGTCTCGTTGGGGGTCCATAGGGCATCCCACACCAGCCCTATCCCTCAGCCCTATCCCTCAGCCCCATCTCCTGGCTGCCCCAGCAGCTCGGGGTGACTCGCGGCCTCCAGCCTTCACCCAGCGCCCGCCACTCGGAGCAGCTGCCACTTAGAGCAGAATTAAAGTGACAGATCCGGGGCTCTTTTTAATTAAAAAAATAATAGGAGATCGCAGCAGGAAACAGCTACAATAACGTGGCACCTGCCAGAGCACACTTCAGCAGAGCTATTTAAGAAAAAAAGGGGGGAAAAAAAAGAGCCTGGTAGGCAGAGAAAGGCGCATTTCCCTCCATCCAACCACGCTGAGCTCTGCGGGGCTCGGGGAAGCAGCGCTGGTTGGGAGCCAGGCAGGAAATCACAGAAACCACTTCCATCTGCTTCCTGGTGTGAAACGCAGACAGACACACGTCTCACCACCCTCCACAAACCCACCTGCACAGCACGGAGGTCCTCCTGCACCCCACCCCATGGCCAGGGGTCGCGGGGGGCAGGTGATGTCACCCACCAGGCATTAAGCTCTTAATCTTGACTAAACGCATTACTGATGAGCTCATCAACAAAAATCTAATTATTATGTGTGAGGCCAAGCTTAATTGCTTGTCCTTGACATGAATAATGCACCACGTAAGCCTATTAGCCAGTGTAAGCCTATTATTATTATTATCGTGCTCGCTGTCAAAAGTATAAAAGCAAAACAGTCGAACAGGGGGAAAAAAATAATGTTATGCAATTAGCAGCAAAATGCCAGACAAATAAGCTCATTAATTCTTGGAGGGAGCAAACTCTCCCAGTAATTAGCAACTGCCCATTTGGGGGCTGGTCAGGGGTGAAGCCTGCTGCTGGGGCAGCTCAGAGCCCGGGACCTGGGGATGGCAGAGAGCAGGAGCCGGGCGGCACGAGGGCAAGCAGGGTGCATATGGGGACAGCACAGCACTGCCAGCCCCGGCCTGCAGCTGCAAGCCCCCCTTCTCCCTGCTCAGACACCCTAAAAAGCCACCGTTGTTGGGATGGAGCTGAACGCAGAGCTCAGCCTGCATCTCTCTGCCATCACCTGGAACCACGCACCGGGCGCAGCGACCCCCAACCCGCCCCAAACGCCGCTCGGTTCCTCCGCATCATTTGCTAATTAAATCCCACTAATGAGAAAATCAGGATGCAGGAGCTGGCAGAGCAGCGCTGCCTCCTGCACAGGCACTCCTCGCGGACTTATCACTCGTCACAGGATGTTTACAATAATTTTTAATTTGTGCAATTATTAATCATTTTTTCTATCTGCCTCATTTGCATAATAATTACTCTGCTTGGTGTTTGCCATGACTATGAATGACAGTGCTTTAAATTAAATTAAGATTTTAATATTCTTTTTTTTNGTCCCTTCCAACTCAAACCATCCCATGGTTCTATTATCCCCCTCCATCGTCATCCCAGAATGCAGTATGAGACCTGCACCCCCCCACCCCTGCAGACCTCACACCTTTGGACATACGTGCTCAGAGCACGCAGGGCTGGTACCTCTCCTTAGGAGCCACTGGAGATTCCTATCCCAGCAGTTCCTCCTAGCCTTTAAAAACTAGGATGTGCTCTACTCTATATATTAATCTCCTAATCACTAAATTAATTTCCATCTCAGTTACAGCACATTCGGAGTCTATTAGTAAATCATGTCAGAGCTGCTTAGCAACTTTTGTTAGAAGATTCCTGTTAGATCATGTTTCAAGCCATCGCAGATGGAACAGCTATTATCTTAATAAGTTAAACATTAAAGCCACTGCAGCAGGGCTGGGGAGCGGTGGGGACTTTCTGCCTTCCAGATGTGCCCATCCTGGCAGGGATGCTGCCGGTGCTCCCCAGCCCAACATGCTGGGTGCAGGAAGCCGCTCCTCTCCTGAGGACAATGAGACCCCAGCCCAGCATCCCTAATTTGTACAACATGAGCAAACAGCAAGAGCTTGGAGAGAGTCCAGGTCAGGCTGGACAGGGCTCTGAGCACTGCTGGAGCTGTGGGTGTCCCTGCGCACTGCAGGGAGTGGCACCAGATGGCCTGTAAGTGTCCCTTCCAACTCAAACCATTCCGTGATCGTAAGGGCCCATCCTGCTCCGAGCACACACACACTTTCAGACCGTGCTGAGTGATACAGGAGCTTTCAGGACCCGCCGCATTCCTCCTGTCTCATCCCACAAGCGACGAGCAGGGTGAGTTATAGCACGGCGAGATGCACACATATTCTGATAAGGAAGAATAATAACTTGTCAAAGATATATATGATATGTGTTTTCTTCCCAGACAGAATATATATTGGGCTAATTCATCAACTCTCCTGGCACTGGCCAGAAGAGAGAGAGAAGAATCCTAACTAAAAGAAGCCAATAAGGAGAAGCCCCTTTGCATCAGTGCCTCCTCCCCTTCCCAGCTCCAGGAGGAACGCTCGGTGGGATTTGGGGAGGGATGGAGATGGAGGGGGACAAAATGGGGGATGCTCACGCAGAGCAGTTTGCTGCAGCGGGCAGAGGCTTTAGCACCAAGCCACCGTGTTTATCCAAAGGGCCCTTCAGAGATAACAGCGGCTTTGCTGCACCAAGCCCTAAATCCAGCTCAAATGTTAGCGCAGAGCAAAGCGGCGCTCCCTGCATGCAGCCAGCGGCTGCCAGCCCACCCCGCAGCCTGCATCCCTGCCTCGCGCAGCCCAGCCGGGCTGTTCCTCCCACAAACATATGCAGAAATACACAGATTTCTCCATCAGCAATTACCTGCTCCCACACCGGACACCTGCTAATTATTTCCAGCCCGCCAGATGGTGCAGCCATCAAGCACCTCCACAGACGTCCAGCCAGAAAACAGCCAGATTTCCCTCCTAGGAGCCGAGGGATTAGAAATAAAGCTCCTCGCCAATTAATTAGTAATTACTTTGTTTGAAAATGAAACATTCTGGCAAACAAAAGTCGCAGCGGTTTCGAGAGGGGATGGGGCAGCAGTGTCCCCAGCATGCAACCGGCCCCTAACTGCAGTGGGCAGAGGGATGTGCATGGTGGAAAGAAAGAAACAACTGGAGCAATAGAGAAAATATAAGTAGGGAATGGCCCTGGCATGCTGCTCCCTCACCAAGCAGTGTGAACAAGTAGAACTGGTCCCAGTGGGAAAGCAGTGCCCCTCCTGTGTGCCACCTCCTGAGAGACAGCGGTTGGGGTTAGCAAATCCCTTCCTGCTACAGGGAATACAGAAAGCTGCAGAACGGATTTATAGAATGATTTGTCAACTGACAAGCAAAAATATATTACCAATTTAGGGCTGTGATTTGCCTGCAACTTTTTAATCCTTGAGTTGTTGTTGAGTAGATTAAAGTGTCTGCTTTGATCCAGGCTTTTAGGCGGAAACATAAATATCGCCGCCGCTTACGCTCCCTGCACCCAGCCAGCAAGTCTGCAGTGCCGAGGTGTGACACACTGCCCCGACCCCTGTGCACACAGGGAGGCTTTGCCCACCTCCTGCTTTCAGCTGTTGTGCACATCGTGGGTCCATCACTTGCAGGTAACCCCCGGTGCACGCACAGCGTCATCCTGCAGCGTTATTGCACTGATAGCACAACCTCTGTGCACCCCTGCCTGTCCCTCACTTGTGCTCAGAGGATGCTGCGCTCCAGTTTCCATTTAGAGGCTGCTCTCTGCATCTCTGCCCTTTTGCTTGGCAGACTCCCAGCAAGGCCAGGCCCTACTTTTAGTTCTGTGAGCCCCCAGGTGCGGATGAGCCGTGGGATAAAGGTCCTGGGGAGCACCAAAGTAACACAAAGCTCAATAAGACCGGGGGAAGGCAGCTCCCAGCAGCATGCCATCCGCTCTCAGACAATGCCCCCAGAAATGTCACGGCAGCAGGGTGAGAATTACCCTGACATTTCAGTTAGTGGAAATTTGTATGGACTCGCCAATGTTTTAATTACGGCATAAAAGCCGCCAGCCACGGCGGGTCGCTTCGGTTTGCAGCACATCTCAGCGTGGGGCACATGGGGCCACGGCCCAGCACTGCCCGTGCCCCCTCAGCACACCCTGTGATAAAGCATCACCTGCAACAACAAGAAGATATCAATGTTCTGTGTGATGTTATGATGGAGAAATCCAGAGCATCACTCAATTTCCAGCGACAGAACCCAACAGGTCTCTGTTCGCTCCCCTCTCGGCTTTTCCCCTCCTTCCAACCCCAGTTGGAACCACCCTATGTGGCAACATCACCCAACCACCCAGTACTTTCACTCCTGTCAGATATTTGCATTATAAGGCACGGAAGGAGATCGGTCACTTCTGTATGTAAACATATGCCTTCCAGCAGCTGGATTCCTGGCAGTGCTCACACAGCACTGCAGCTGTCAGACTCCCAGGTACTAAAGCAAAACACCTCTGCTGAGCCCAAGCTGGGCCATATGGGGCTACATGGGGCCATATGGGGCTGTATGGGGCTGTATGGGGCCATATGGGGCTGGGAGAGGGCAGCACCCCATGCCCAGAGTGGGAGCACAGCCCGCAGCCAAGCAGAGCTGAACTGAGGGCTGCCATTAAAATGTCACTGAGAAAATTATTAAGTTAAGGTAAACCACTTCGGCGCGTCAAAAGCAAAGGCAATCAGTCCCAGGCTTGTCCCCCTAGGAAATTATGTGGAGTAATTAATCAAAAAGCTAATGAGAAATGTGTTTTCTTTCCTAGCCTAACACCACATCATATTCTTATTAGCCAAGGTTATTACAATAGTAATCATGCATGCTCTGAGTTCAAATTGGGTTTTTTTTTGCTCCACTGCCACCAATTTAGAAAGCCATTAATGGAGAAGATAAACGCAGATACGCACAGCAGCCCTCTGCGTTGATCCACCTGTTGTGTGATCACTATCATGCCCGACCTCTGCCCCATCAACACGGCTGGTGATACCCAGCTGGAGGCTGAGCCCGCCATCACTCCACACGCTCCAACCTGGAGCCCTTCCTTTGCCCAGCGATGCCATCACTCCATCCCAGAAGGCCACCAGGCGGGCCAGGCGCGATGCGAGAGGAGCAGATTTTGCTGCTGCATGCGAAGAAATGGAAAAGCTCTCTGCAGAGAGGCTGGGAGTGCTCCGCCGGGGTGCATCTCCGAGCCGCTGGGTGCTGCACGCTCGAGCAAATCTGGCCTATTTATTGAGATGCCTTTAAGTGGGATCTCAGTGATTCTGTAAATCTGGCTGTAAGTGNCCTTTGGTTAAAGCTAATCAAAGTCGCTGTTAAGATGCCAAGAATGGGACTGCTGCCCTTCCAGAAGCAATAACCAGGAGACCCGCTGCCCAGCGCCGCTCACTTCGTCTCCATCACCCCAATCATCCCAGAGGATCCCGGAGCCTTTTCCAATTTCTCTGCTGCCAGAACCGCTCACACAGCCGCGTCAGACAGCAGAGCTGAGCCAAAGCAGGACGCAGACCAAGGGCAACGGGACAAGCCATCCTTCCCCCTTCCCCGCCCCCCACAGCGTGCATGCACAGGGAGGAAGGCACGCACAGGGACCAACTCGTGTGCTCGGACCGCAGGTTGGGCTCCAGGATATGCAGCACGCCCCAAACACCGCTGCACCCCCAGCACCCCGCAGGAGCGCTGAGCACGGCTGCACCCACGCCTCGGGCATCCAGCGCTGGGCAGGGGCATCTCTCTGTGCCACAGGCACGGCCAAACCCAGTGTGCCAGCACCCTCTGCCGGCTGCCATGGCCTGGTGGGCGGGGCAGCGCTCATCCTCACCGCCCTCCTGCTCCCTCCTCAGGTGTGGGAGCCCTCAGCAAGGTGCAGGCAGCTTTCCTCCTCTCACTGCCCGTGTCAGATGTGCAAACATCCCAGATCCTGCACTTGTCACAAGAGATACCGGAGCCCAGCTCCGTACTTGCAAAGGGTGTCTGCTGGCTTTGGAGTCACTCTGAGGGGTGCAGGGCAGAAGTATTCACACCCCTTTACTAGGCAGATCTTCCTGCCCCCTCAGAGCCACGTCCCTCTGCCCCCCTCTCCACTCTTCTGGTGCTGATGGGACACTGCAGAGCAGCTCCGGGCTGGAGGTGTTCCAACCCAGCCAAGCTCCCAGCCTGTTTGCAGACACACCTGATCCATCAGCAGAGAGAGGCAGCTCCCCTGTCCCTCCTGAAGCTGCAGAGCCATTTCAAAGCCCATTTCAAACAGTGTTATCATCCACATCAGCCATCACGGCATTTGCCAATTTGTATCTGGGCAAGGATACAAAAGGCTTCATTTTTAAGTGTAAATTGCATCAGCTCAACTCTCCAGTACTCCACTGCTTCGCACAGATACATCTGAGCAAGAAAGGCTCTGGTAATAAAATTTTAATACACGAATTATGAATTCAGAACTGTAATGAACTCTGCTATAAGGTCCCCGTGGTAGAAATGAGTCTTCAATGAAAGTCTTCAATGCTCCACTTGTAGGCAAGCTCCTGAACCGCCTTCTTGTTGGCCATCCTGGCAAAGAACTGCTGCTCAAATCCGTTGGACCTGAAAAGTGAGACCAATAAGACCATGGGCTGCTGGGCACACGTCCTAAAGCCACAAAGCTTTTAAATGACATCACAAGTCTGTCACTGTTTCAGCAGCACCACCTCCAGCCCCGTCACCACCCTGATCTGTGGCTAACAGCAGGCAGTGCCTCCCAGGAGTCACAACAAATCAGATTAGAACCTGGCTCCCTTCTGTCCCAGACACGCACGTCTCTACCACCCATTCAGAACTGCTAGCAGTGTTAAGGCTGAATGTGTTACATCTCACTCACTGTGAACTCTCTGAAGCAAAAGCTCATTTAGATTTACTATCATTCAATGATATCAGTGTATCAGGAACACCTACCTGTCCACCCCATCCCAGCGATGCCCAGGCCATATATTAAATCTGTTGAGAGGAGGTGCTGGTCCAGCCAGCTCTGATACCAGACATCATTTTGGTCTGCAAATCAAACAAGAATCACATTTGCTGCTGGCTGAGAGCTGGCCAGTGACCCACAGCTATAATAAGGGGAAGTTTCAGGACAGACAGCCGTGTTACAAAGCCACTTTGGGAACAGCTTCCACAGACCTCCAGAAGCGCAGAGGGCTCAGGCAGAGCTCATCTCCCATCTACCTCACACTTGGTCTTATGGCAAATTGACAGTATGGCACAGCTGCGTTTACAAGCTATATTCCTGCTCTACCATCTGTAAGCCATCACGCTTCCAAAGATCTCTATCAAAGGAAGTAATTACAGCTCAGATGGAAAGACAAAAGCCTTACCTTCTTGGGAGATCCCCTATCATCAGGGTGGCGATGATGTGAGAGATCAGGGGGACTCCTCGAACCGCGCTGACCCTTTCCAGAAGGCAGAGCCCTTGGTGGAAGAGAGAAATTGGAGCATGAAGACTTGCTCTGAGCATGGTGAACAGCACCGTGCTGATGGGAATCACTGTGGAATAGACCTAACCTGTGATTCTTCCGCTGGGGAGAAAGGTCTGCCTCAGAGGCACTTTGGGAACCCCTTCGTGCAGGTGGAGAATCAGAGACACGGCGGAGCTTTTGGACTGGGGAAGCATCTGCAACACAAACATCCATGAATAAGAACCACAAAGGGCCCAAACATGGTGACACATGGGATAACCCACAGACAAATCAAAACCTTAAGCGATGACAAGCTGTAGGGAAAAACAAGAATGTGACATCAGCCTTTAAATTCTATTCCTTCTGAACGTGCCCTGCTTGGAGACAAGGCTTAAACTTGGTTTTCCTCTTGGACAAGTGTTTAAGACTTACCCAGACCACTTTTAGGTTAACTCTTCTCAAACTAATCACAGATAGCACACCAAGACAACCAGTTTTACCAACAGAAGTGACAACCTACCCACCACAACTGCATGCTTTTGGACTATGCATTCTTACACACACTCACCTTTCGTTCTACTCGGCTTTTTCTGACCAGGCGACCCAGCCCTCTTTCTCAGAGGTGGTGATGAATCTGGGTCAGTGCCATGGCGCTGCCTCTTTGGCTGAGAAGGGCCTGGAGAGTAGAGCCTTTTCTCCTAGGAGGTGACAGGTCAGGAAAGCCACGTTGTTATTGCTGTCGAGGTAAGAGGCTGGGGGAATCATTTCTCTCCTGTCTGGGAGGGGACAAATCTGGGGAGTCGTGCCGCACTCGCCTCGGTGCCGAGTTGTCTGGGGAGTCGTGGCGTTGTTGCCTAAGAGAGGAGGACAAGCTTCAAATAAGAGTTAGCTGATTCATTTTCATTTCTTGTCTTCAGAGTGGAAACAGAAACCAAATGGGATCTGTAAAGCTACCAGTAGGGTAACATACAGTGA
>JACDJE010000258.1:571552-583033 GCA_016647715.1 Pavo muticus
CCCTGGAGGTGTTCAAGGAACATTTGGATGTTGTGTTGAGGGATATGGTTTAGCGAGAACCATTGGTGATAGGTGGATGGTTGGACTGGATGATCTTATAGGTCTTTTCCAACCTTAGTGATTCTGTGATCTTCCTCCTATAAATTGGAGCAAGACACACCCCTACTGACAAGGGAGAAACTGCACAACCAGCCAGTGAGATCCACTGCACTCCATCCCCTGGGCCCGACACAGGTAAAGCCTCTCCTGGCACTCATTGCTTGAGCATCTCATGCTCACAGCCTTCCGACACTGATGCTACATCACCCTCCCATACAAGGTCTGTTACCAACCCACTGTCTTTGGGTGTGTTCTGTGCTTTTTATGGCGACAGGAGGACAATATTTCCAACAGTTAGCACACTCCTCTGTCCTGTACCATACTCTCCCCTACCCTATAGAATTACCTTCCCCAGTGCCTGGGCCAATTCTACCCAGGTCTGAACCCCCCAGTCTCACTCAACTTTATTCTGTTCAGCAGCCTTCTTTGTGAAAGGCAACTTATCCTATGCTACATACAGAAAGACTGGAAATTTCCACTGCAGAAACACAACCTACCTCTCACCCGTGGATCTCAGAACTGCTAGAAACAACAGTGAATGACAGACAGGGAAGTCAGTCCCAAGGCCTTCACACTCCAGAGCAAACTTTGTCATTATCCTTCTCACCCACAGCCCTCCCACTGCTTGAAAATGGCTGCAAAGAGCAATGCTGATGACTGCCCCCTGATCACTGCTGAAGATGAGGCATCTCCACGAGGCATCTCCATGGAAACTGCTGCCTGCCTTTAATACGTGCTCTCTGGGATGTAAACATCAACAACTGTATTTGCTTCCAAAGCGCTTCCTTGCAGGCAGGGGTGGAGCACAGCGCTCTGCTTGGCCTCCAGCTGCAAGCCCGACAAATCTGATCACAAGGGAGAGGTGATGCTTCGTGCTGAAGCGAGCCCCCAGGCAGCAGTGCTGGGAAGTGCTGAGCCATCAGCAACGCTGCCCAGAGAAATCTGGGGGGACCAATCCAAGACCGTGAGCTACTCTGAAGAAAATAAGGGTCAGGAGAAACAGTTTAAATGGCCTCCGCATGTTTATTTCCACAGGAAATCGACCCCCACGGAGCTGCTGGAGCTGCTGAAGATTTTGCTGTCAAATACAACATGGCATGTTGTTCTTCCAGCCTCTTCCAGAATCAGAGTGACACAGCAAGCAGCTTCTTGCCACACACTGACCCACCTGGCACAGCTCTGATCAGGGCTACGAGAAGCCCAGCTGTGCTAACGTCGCTGCAAGCCAAAGACTCCAAGAACCAGAAGGCCTAAGAGTTACACAACACTGAACAGAAGCCCTCCGGGCTCACTAGCGAGGACGTGGGGCAGATCTGACACGAGCCCAGAGGTAAATCAGCTCACAGTACTGAGTTGTTTCAGAGCAAAAAACACCCTCTGGAAGAACTCAGCCATACCTGAAACCACAACTGTGTGCTGCAATAGGCCAACACACCGCATGGGGTTAACTCTGCACAACTTGGATCCCAGCATACTTCCACCGTGAAAAGAAACCTGAGATTTCAGACATCTGAAGATTTGTAAACTGCCTTCACAGGACAAAGCATTTGGCATAAAACAATTCAACACAGTTTCTGCAGTTTATATAGAAGAGAAACAAGAGGGCCCGACATCCTCGTTTGCAGCACCTCATGACAGAACACCAGGGAGCAGAAGGATTCCTGGGGGCAGCAGCCACTGCAGTTTCTGGCACTGGTCCTTTCTGGCTGGCAAGAAAATCCTCTTCCAGCAGCTCTCCTCTAAACACAGCCTTGCTTCCTAGAGGGCAGTCCACTGCGATACTGAATGCCAAGGACAGCGCCTGGTCCAGGCAGAGGAGCCGTTACTTATGGCGCTGGCAGTGGAAGCAGGCAGATCTCAATTCAGGAGTGCTGTTCTGCATGGTTATTTCTCCTGTCTACATGTCTTCAATGCTCCACTTGTAGGCAAGCTCCTGAACCGCCTTCTTGTTGGCCATCCTGGCAAAGAACTGCTGCTCAAATCCGTTGGACCTGCAAAGTGAGACCAATAAAACCATGGGCTGCCGTGCACACGTCCTAAAGCCACAAAGCTTTCAAATGACACCACAAGTTTGCCACTACTTTGGCATCACCACGTGCTTGTCCCAGACACGCACGTCTCTACCACCCATTCAGAACTGCTAGCAGTGTTAAGGCTGAATGTGTTACATCTCACTCACTGTGAACTCTCTGAAGCAAAAGCTCATTTAGTTTTACTATCATTCAATGATATCAGTGTATCAGGAACACCTACCTGTCCACCCCATCCCAGCGATGCCCAGGCCATATATTAAATCTGTTGAGAGGAGGTGCTGGTCCACTGTACCTTGGTTTTTCTAGAGACACAAACAGCAATACAACCATTTGTTACTTCAGTGCAATCTTGTGATCACGTCTTCACCAGCCTGGAAGGTATACACAGACCCAAAGCACCAGTTGCCTAATAGCCAAAGAGCTCACAGGGGAAACTCCCAACAATACCTTTAAACAAACTCAAGTGTGTGGACTGCTTAAGTCACCAGATACTGCACCCTAAGCTACCAAATAATAGCAACAGAAACTGCTAACAGGTCAATAATAAAAGATGTTGCTGTGGCACTACATCCAGACTAGGAGTCCTTCAGGACTCAGCTGCCACGGCGACCTCACGCTGTTCACTGAACAGCAGCTGCATTTCTATGCTCCTTGGGCCTTAAAACCTACACCAGCACAGCTCCGTATCCACACCTTTCTTTTCCTTGTTCTCTTTGGCTTTCCTTTTCTTGATGAACTCAGCCATGGGGTCTCCTTCTCTCTCTTGTTCTCGCAGCATTCGATCCAGATCCTCATCATCGATGTAACGGGCCAAAGGCTTCTGCATCTCCTTTATTGCATCTTCCACATTCTGCTGCTGCTGCCTCCCCTGTGCTAATCTGAAAACAAACACACAAACAAAGCTTCACCTCAAAACTATGCAATCATTTACTGTCACCTGCTCAATTTGCAGTACTGACCACAGTCCACCGCGTGCAGCATTCCTGATAAGCACCCAGCAGCAGACAGGGTAAATCCACACAGAGTAACCTGGTCCCAGCCACAAAACTCATGACCAACCCTCAGTCCCCAGCCCTGCAAAGTGACACGTCACCAAAACCACCTTACCCCTTTCCCCATCTGGCATATTGCTCATCTCTCAAAGACTTTGCTTCATCTTTCTGCTTCTGCTCAAGCCGTTCCTGCTCAAGGTCCCTCTTGCGGCCTGACTTGTCCCGGAAGATGGTTTCTGTGTGCCGGGATTCCTCTGCGGGTAACAGATACCCCACGTCACTCACACTGAAATATATTTCACTTTCCAGACCATTCAGTGACTGACTCATGCAATGAGTGAACCTAATGAGGTTCAACACAGCAAACTGCAAGGTTCTGTACTTGGGCCGGAGGAATCCCCAGCATTGATACAGACTGGGAGGAGCAGTCCTGGAGAGCAGCCCTGCAGGGAAGGACTTGGGGGTCCTGATGGATGAAAAACTGAACATGAGCCAGCAGAGTGCTCTTGTAGCTCAGAAAGCAAATGGGATCCTGGGCTCCACCAGCAGAGGGGTGGCCAGCAGGGACAGGGAGGGAATTGTCCCTCTCTGCTCTGCCCTTGTGAGGCCCCATCTGCAGTACTGCATCCAGGTCTGGAGCCCCCAGTACAAGAAAGACAGAGAGCTGTTGGAGAGGGTCCAGAGGAGGGCCACAGAGATGATCAGGGGGCTGGAGCACCTCCCCTACAAAGACAGGCTAAGGGAGCTGGGCTTGTTCAGCATGGAGAAGAGAAGGCTGCGGGGTGACCTCAGTGCAGCCTTTCAGTACCTAAAGGGAGCCTATAAACAGGAGGGGAGTCAGCTCTTTGGAAGGGTAGATAACGGCAGGACAAGGGGAAATGGTTTGAAGTTGAGGGAGGGAAGATTCAGGTTGGATGTCAGGGGGAAGTTCTTTACTGTGAGAGCAGTGAGGTGCTGGTACAGCTGCCCAGAGAGGCTGAGGATGCCCCGTCCATCCCTGGAGGTGTTCAAGGCCAGGTTGGATGGGGCCCTGGGCAGCCTGGGCTGGTATGAAATGTGGAGGCTGGTGGCCCTGCCTGTGGCAGGGGGGTTGGAGCTTCATGATCCTTGAGCTCCCTTCCAACCCGGGCCATTCTGTGATTCTGTGTGATTCTGTGAGCTCTCGGACTAACAGGCTGCTCCTTCAGATCAGGACTTGCAGATGGGGCAGACAGGGCAACAGCCTCACAGTTGTTTCATTGGCACTTCTTTGAAATCGCCACTCAAACGTTCTTATTTTAGAGACCCAGTGGCCTTACTTATTTGAATTCATCAGCATGCCTAGATGCCAACCAACAGGGATGCACTCCATCAACACCCTGACAACCAGCCCTCTAAGACAAGGCCTCATACAGCATTAAGAGGCAGTTGAAAGCAGAGAAAAAGCTGATGTTTGTGCAGTGGTTTTAGACCTTTACCTTCCAACTGCTTGCTACTTCTCTCCTGCTTCCTCAGCTCCTTCTGCTCTCTCCGCAGCACGTCAGCTGACACCAAACCAGCTTTGACCCCAGACATCATTTTGGCCTGCAAATCAAACAAGAATCACATTTGCAGCTGGCTGAGAGCTGGCCAGTGACCCACAGCTATAATAAGGGAAGTTTCAGGACAGACAGCCGTGTTACAAAGCCACTTTGATGCCATCTTTGGGAACAGCTTCCACAGACCTCCAGAAGCGCAGAGGGCTCAGGCAGAGCTCATCTCCCATCTACCTCACACTTGGTCTTATGGCAAATTGACAGAATGGCACAGCTGCGTTTACAAGCTATATTCCTGCTCTACCATCTGTAAGCCATCATGCCTCCAAAGATCTCTATCAAAGGAAGTAATTACAGCTCAGATGGAAAGACAAAAGCCTTACCTTCTTGGGAGATCCCCTATCACCAGGGTGGCGATGATGTGAGAGATCAGGGGGACTCCTTGAACCGCGCTGACCCTTTCCAGAAGGCAGAGCCCTTGGTGGAAGAGAGAAATTGGAGCATGAAGACTTGCTCTGAGCATGGTGAACAGCACCGTGCTGATGGGAATCACTGTGGAATAGACCTAACCTGTGATTCTTCCGCTGGGGAGAAAGGTCTGCCTCAGAGGCACTTTGGGAACCCCTTCGTGCAGGTGGAGAATCAGAGACACGGCGGAGCTTTTGGACTGGGGAAGCATCTGCAACACAAACATCCATGAATAAGAACCACAAAGGGCCCAAACATGGTGACACATGGGATAACCCACAGACAAATTAAGCAATGATAAGCTGTAAAGAACAAACATGTGACATCAGCCTTTAAATTCTATTCCTTCTGAACGTGCCCTGCTTGGAGACAAGGCTTAAACTTGGTTTTCCTCTTGGACAAGTGTTTAAGACTTACCCAGACCACTTTTAGGTTAACTCTTCTCAAACTAATCACAGATAGCACACCAAGACAACCAGTTTTACCAACAGAAGTGACAACCTACCCACCACAACTGCATGCTTTTGGACTATGCATTCTTACACACACTCACCTTTCGTTCTACTCGGCTTTTTCTGACCAGGCGACCCAGCCCTCTTTCTCAGAGGTGGTGATGAATCTGGGTCAGTGCCATGGCGCTGCCTCTTTGGCTGAGAAGGGCCTGGAGAGTAGAGCCTTTTCTCCTAGGAGGTGACAGGTCAGGAAAGCCACGTTGTTATTGCTGTCGAGGTAAGAGGCTGGGGGAATCATTTCTCTCCTGTCTGGGAGGGGACAAATCTGGGGAGTCGTGCCGCACTCGCCTCGGTGCCGAGTTGTCTGGGGAGTCGTGGCGTTGTTGCCTAAGAGAGGAGGACAAGCTTCAAATAAGAGTTAGCTGATTCATTTTCATTTCTTGTCTTCAGAGTGGAAACAGAAACCAAATGGGATCTGTAAAGCTACCAGTAGGGTAACATACAGTGATCTGCATTACTGAGCCACAGACAGCCCAAAACACAGCCCAGGAGCACTCCCAGACAACTTCAAGCACAGAAAAGCTCTAACTGTAGCACCTGAACACTTCATTAACCCTTCTAACACTCAAACTATAAAACCCACTCGGTGCCCTCAAATTATCACCTTCTCACAAAACAACACCCCATCACACTGCCTCAGTCTAAACTCCTCCTGATCACAGAACATCCCATACCACTACCGCAGAAAAGAGGCATGTTGTAACACCACCAGCCTCACTACCTTACACATCTACAGACTGTCATCACTCAGATCGCTCTGATATTATCAAAGCACTGTGGGATAATTGCTCAGGGACCTTGCAGAAACCCCAACATCGCACTAGCTGGAAGCACACAGTGGATTCAACATGGGAAAAGGTAGCCTTTGTGGAAGCCACTTCTCACACTTGGCTGCAGACCTGGAAACTGCAGAACAAGACAGATGAAAGCACAAAGAATGGCTAATCAATGCTAGAGGCTGTAGCTGGGGATCCATACCTTGTGGCAGCTTGGGCAGCTACTGAAATATCCGAGCTTTGAGAGTCTTCATTCTGATCTGAACAGAAAACAGTCAGTAAGCAATCACCAGTAAGGCTCTGCAAAAACACTCAGGCAGAAATGACAGCAAGATCCACCCTCACCTCCTAAAAGCTTCCATTTGGTGTTTGTTCGGAACTCCTCCATGAGCTTCACTTCATCCGGACGCTCATCAATGAACTCTGCCACCTCAACATGACCAAAAGACCAAACAACACACCTTAAAAACATAAAGGATCTACGCTCTCTAAACCAAAGGATCAGCTATTCCTGCACTAGAAAGAACTTGCAGCCTCTCTCTCTTCCCCATCTCAATTTCCATGTTACTCTTCTCCCTTCCTATATTCCCAGCCAGCACCCACCACATTCGACACCCGTTCCTCTGCCTCACCCCGCCCGGCCGTTTTAAGGCTCTAACGGACACCACGCAGGCCCAGCCCCACGCTTTCGCTGTTTGTAAGCGGTTCAAACATCACCGCCCCACAAAAAGACTCCTCCCCCCCCCCACGCAACGACCAGGCCCGGGCCCAGGTGCTCACCACGGGCATGTCGCCTTCGTCCTCCTCCTCTTCTTTCTCGGCCACAGCGGCGATGCTGCTCCAGCCCACGTCGTCATCCACGATCCGCATCCTGAGGGCGGACAGAGGGCCACCATCAGCGGAGCGCCCGCCCGAGGCCCGCAGGCGGCGCCGGGATGGGGGAAGGAGATGCAGGCCCCAGGGAGGCCGCGACCTGCTCGGGCCGTGCCGCCCGCACTCACCCGGCTCTGCCGGAGCCGCTCGGGGGCTTCTTCTTGCGGCGGCGGCGGGGCTGTGCGGCGGGAGGGCCGCTGCGGGTACTCCGCTTTGGGCCGCCCCTGCGCTGCCATGGCAACGCGTCACGGAAGCGAAGGGCGGTGCAACGGCGTTGCGGGGCGCGGTGGTGGGCGGGACTTCCGCCGTTTGTGGCGCGAAGCGATAGGCGGGGTCTCGCAGGAGGGGGCGGGGATGTGGGCGGGGATTCGCATTCGGGGGCGGGGCCACGGCGAGGGGCGGGGCTTCCAGCTCTACCCCGCCAGCACACGTGCGCCTGCATGGCGATAACGCTTTATTGGCGTACAGCGCAGCGCACGCGGACCCGCAATCCACAAGCCGCGCAAACAGCTTTTAAATGACATCTCCTCCCCAGACAGCCCCCCACCAGGAACTTCTTGCTCTCCAGCCCGTGCTACTGGAAGCGGCTCGCAGGCAAGGAACGAGTTCTGCTCCTCAGAGCACGGACGGGCTGCTTCGCCCCGCGCTGCTATCGGCCCGAGGCCGGCGCTGGCTCGTAGCCCTCGGTCTTCATGTCGTTGAGGCCCAGCTCTTCGTTCTGCTCAAACGTGCGCTCGTAGCGCTCCACCTTCAGCTCCGGGTCCTCCTCCGGGGCGTACACGTTCTGCGCGGAGACAAAAGCTTCCTGCACACCGTGTGCCAGCCTCGGGCTGCAAGTGCTTCAGCAGTGCTGCAGCGCTACACGCACGGTTTAGATCCGACCCCGGCACCAAGGATCAGGTCTGTTCTTCATGCCACAGACTCCATCAGTCACTCCAGACACGACTACCAGGTTCCCTGACATCACACAGCTCACGCTGCTCCCACCTCCCTTCCCACAAAGCCACCAACAGTTTTCTCCCCCTGCGCAGAGCCTACAGAAACCCACTCAGTGCTCCAGCCCAAAACAAACCCCGGCAGCCAACACGCACCAAGGAACACAAGAAATTACACCCAGGCTGCTCACAAGACTTCCAGTCTGACTGCACACCACCGTACCTGAAGATAGCTGTTGCCTGCAGGGTCATCCATTATGAAGACAGCCTTTCTCTTCCCTTCTATTACCTGCAATAAGAGAGCAGCACGTCAATGCTTTCAGGCATCTTCTGATCCTTCAGTACTTCCAGCACCAGAAGATTCATGGCACGCTTCAGACTTCTGACATCTCCCCCAGTAACAGCAATAGCTTGACAAGATGTGACAGCACAAAGGGCAAGTGTGAACAGCTTGGAGAGGCACGGTGACACTTGCCAAGGAGTTCAAGCACTTCAAAGCGGCCAAAACGATGCCAAAACCATGGCACAGTTTATTGAGACTTAAGAGGACACTCACCTCCTGCAGTCTGCCAATGAACTCCTGCAGCTTTTCCGTTTTGCTTGGAGTACAGCTGTCCCCCAAAGTGAATGGGTTTCTCTCCACCTGAAACAGCAGACACAGGCACTCATGCAGCACAGCAGAAAGCCAGCAACAAACCGCCGTGCCACAGGCAGACTGAATGTTAGTACAGAGGGGTCCGAGCTCTGCTGGGTGTTGAGAAGTGCCCTTCAGGCACAGTGCAAGGACTCAAGCTGACAGCATGACCAAGTCTGACCCCTGCTGCCTCCAAACCAGTGGGGTACAGGAGGTGGAGACAAGAATCCACAAGTATATCTGACACATTATGCTGCAAAGGGAACAAGAAGCACACAGAAGAGTGCACTGCTCCTCCCTGAAAAAAACAAGCCCCTTTGGCAGGGCTCCTCTGGAAGGCAACAAGGACCACTCACCAGGTCTTTGATATCTTTCAGCAACCCCTCCAGAGTGGTGAATTTCCCTCCCAGTGCTCCCATTCCCAGCTCAAACTCCAGCTCTGGAATCTCCACACTGCACGTTTCTGACTGCAACAGAGACCTCCACATGAATCCTGACAGCCCCACTTCTCAGGGAACAGCCAGGCTACTGTGCACCCTCTGCAGGAGCCACAGAGGGAGGGAGGGAGGGAAGCACCTGAAGGCTCAGTACCTTTAGGATGTCTCTTGTCATGTCTGAAGGATCTGTAATTCTAAAGGTAATCCTGGTGCCTCGGGGTTCGATTGCTCCTCCAGACTTCACCTAGGAACACCTGGCAGTCAGCAGACAGGACTTTTGTACTTGAGTCATGCTCTCAGAGGGCCTGCCCTGGCAGCTCAGCTTGCTGTGCAAAGGCTACTCCAGGCTTGGGAGTTCCCCTCAAAAGCAGGGAACACAACAGATCTGGAGATGGATTATCCTCATATGTTACATGGAGCTTTTCAAGACACAATATTCTCTCCCCTCACTCATTTAAGGAATGCAGGACCCTGGCCAGCAAGTCTGAGAAACTCCTACCCACCAAAGCACAGAAGAACACACTCCCCAGCACCCAAAAAAGGAAAAAAAAAAAAGGAGGTCAGTAGTTTACCTCATTTGTTCTGTGCCCACAGGAGTCACAGTTTGTGGCCATGATAATCACTTCCTTGAAGTGTGGGATTTCTGGAGCAGACAGTCAAGGAAAATTCAACAGAAGAAAAATCTAAGAGAGGCCTGCAGCTTCTCTTGGGAATAATTTATTTGTGTCCTACGGATGTGGCAGGAATAGGTCTAGGTCAGCTCACAAAGCAGCCCATGCCCTGGCCTTTGCACAGACCCCAGCAGAAGACACCCATCTGAGCCCGTGCCACCACTCAAAGGATACGCACTAGCTTCATGTTTGTGTTAGCTGGAGCATTGCACTCAGGACAGTTGGTGTTGAACTGCAGTACCTAAAGCACGGGAATGAAAAGGACAGTCAGAGAGCATCAGCCAGCCCTGCAAGCCTGCCCCATGTGCCAGTCACCTGCACAGAGCCCCCACTGCACTGCAAAAATCACCCACCTCGTTCCTCAGATCCTCTGCAGAATCAGCTGGCTTCTCATCCAACTCCTCTTCCTGCAACAGAAAAGGCCAGAAGGAACATTAGCTTCTACCTGTGCCTCCTCTCTGTTCAGGGTCTCCCAGCTAGCAAGGGGTGGATCGGTCTTGAGAGCACACCCAGGCCAGCTGGTCTCGTGTGGAAGGAAAGCTGACACCACACTACCAGCAATGGAGAGGGCAAGGCTGAGCAGGAAGGGAACACAACACCTCCACGTTACCTCAAGACCCAACATAGCAGCCTGCTGGGGAGTCCGCTTATAGTAAGTGACGACAAGAGCTTCATCCTTCTGAGGTGCGTGGGGATTCTCCACAAAGCTGTTCCCTGAAGGATCATCTATGATCTACAGGAGAAGAGTCACAGGAAGCCTTAAGAAGCCAGCCCACCCCTCCAACAGAATGGGCCTGCCCTCCTGGACATACTTACGAATGTGAACGGGGAATGTACTTCTTTCAGCTGCTTTAACTTACTAATGAACTCATCTATTTTACTTGCCACCTCTTTGTCTGTTGCCTGCAAGAGGACACATTTGAGACTGGTGTCAGGGGCAACCCAGAGCTGAAGACAACACCATCAAATAGCACAAAGCGGAGCTCATAATACGCTTAGCAGAGTGTAAAGCCAATAGGTGAGGGAGTAACAAAGAAAGCATCTGTCAAACAAGCAGCTCTCAAAAGATTCCTTTCACAGCACCTTACCCTGCGGACTGGCTGGTCCTGCTCCAGACCCATAACAGCTCTGTCAATTACACCTTCAATGGTGGTAAGAACTTGACAGGGAAAGAAACAGAAGCCGCGTTAAGTACACCACAGCAGTGTTCCCACACCTGATGGCTTGCCCTGACTACACACACGCACACAGGAGGGCTGTCCCACAAACGCTGCCTACTACGAGATAGTGGCGTGCAAATGGGCACATGCCACATACCCACCTCCCTTCTGGGAGAAGGCAGGGATCTCAAAGTCCAGCTCTGGAATTCGAACAGTGGCACAGTCAGTCTTCACAATCTCCCTGTTCATATCCTGCACACAACAATTCAGAAGCAGCATTAGGAACAGAAGCTTCTGCACCCGAAGTGCCCACACTGGGGCATGCAGCTCTTGCTGAAGCAGCAGCATCAGATTCAGGGCAGCTTTAGCAGCCTCTC
>JACDJE010000258.1:583173-667208 GCA_016647715.1 Pavo muticus
ACCCACCCACTCAGGAGGGGCAGATTCCTCACAACCTCTGCAGCTCTGGGGACAGAGCTGCAGGCACTGCTCATTGCAGACACCAGAGCGAGGGAACAATGAGCTGGCAAGATAAATGGGACATACAGGAAGATAATTCCTATACACACGAATGCATAAGTAATACATCTTTTGGATTTAAGTGGCTCGATTGCAAAAAAAAAGTGATTTCTCAAACGGCCCAGGAGCTTTTATTCTTAAGTAAGAGCAACACATGAGGAATAAAGGCGCACACAGGGCAGCTCTGAGGCAGCTCCCCACCTCCCTTCAGTACAGACCCAGCTGTTTGCCAGGAGGAGCCAGGATGTGCTGCTCACCTGCCGGGAGGCCACGGCCAGGGCAAAGCGCACGCCCTGCTCCTGGATGCGGCCCGCCGACTGGATCTCGGTGTTGGACCAGGAGCAGCTCTCGCAGGCGAAGGAGCTGACGATGATCTCTTTGAAGAAGGGGATCCTGGTGAGCAGGAGCCGCGTCACCCCCTGCAGCAGCGAGGAGCCCGATGGAGCCGAGGGGGCGGCCTGCACGGCCCGGCCCTGCGGGACTCCATCCCCACGCACCCCCTAGCTCCGGCCTCCCGCAGGCCTCACTCCCCCAGCACGCCCCTATAGCCATCCCCACCGCCCCCCTTTCCGCCCTCACGTTGCGGAAGCAGTTCATGCACAGGGACTCGATCTCCGCCGGCTGCTGCTCGCCGTCCTCGGCGCTGAGGGGCCGGAACAGAGCAGCCCCCCCAGCGCCCGCCGCCTCCACCGCGCCCAGCGCCGACATGTTGGCCGGGCCGCTCCCAACGCGCCTGCGCACCGCGCGGCCACGTGACGGGGGTCGGTCACGTGACGGTGGCTGCCCGGACGAGAGGAAGTCACGTGACGGGGAAGATCACGTGACGGGGGAAGTGGAGGGGCGGTGATGGCGGTGGAGGAGGCGAGGCCTGGTGGCTCGGAGCCTTTATTGCGCCCGGCCCCGCTCTCCGCGGCCGTCAGGGCGCGTACCCACCGCGCTCGCTCAGGCTGTGCGACAGATCCCGCCACAGCGCGTCCAGGCTGGCTCGCAGGTCCTCCAGCGGGGCCGGGCTGCCCGCGGCCTCCTCCGGGTAGTGGGGCCGGGAGGACAGCTTCAGCCTCATGTCCTCCGTCTCCTGGTGCACGGCGCGCGTGAAGTCCTGGATCTGGAGATAGGTGTCCCTGCGGAACTCCTCGATGCGCCGCTGCACCTCGCTGGCCATCTCCAAGGCGTAGCGCTCCCCGGGGCCGCTGGGGCGAAGGCTGAGCTTGGCCTTCAGCTGCTCCAGGTTGCGCTGGATGTTGCGGTGCAGATCCCGTGCGTTCTGCGTCAGCTTGGCGGACAGCTCACGGATGTGCTGGTTGAGCTGCTCCGGGCTGGCGGGGCTGTGTGGCACCACGTTCCTGTGCAGCTCCTCCACTGAGCGCTGGATCTCGCTCACCAGCCTGTCGGCGTACGGCTGGAAGATGTCCTTCACCTGGTCCGTGTGGAAGGCGATCTTGTCGGCGTAGTGAGCCATGAAACGCTGCACTTCGTCCACGCCGTCCAGCAGCTGAGCTGCCACGTCGCGGCTGGGCGTCAGCTGCCGCTGCAGCTCCCGCGCACGGAGGGACACCTGGTCCAGCAGCTCCTCAGTGAAGGGCTGCAGCTGATAGCGGAGGTCTTCCAGGTGCTTGCCAACTCTGTGGTGCACATCGTCCACGTAAGGGGACAGTTTCACTCTCAGGCTCTCCAGCTCCTTCCTGATGAGCTTCCGCAGGCTGTCAGAGTCGTGGTACAGCCGTGGCTGGATGCCTCTGTTGAGAGGCGCCAGCTTCTCAAGGAAATTCCCCACATTGCTGACCCCATCCTGGAAGCTTTCCTTCAGATTTCTGTACAAGACAGCAGACACGGTTAATAAAGCACCACTGACCTACAGGAAGGGCACGAGCTTTACATCCAGCTCCTCTCAGTGGGGTGTGAGCCCCAGGAGCAGGATACTCACGTGAACTCCCTGCCCAGCTTGCTGCCCTGTGCCTGCTCTAGGCTGTCCTTGTCACTGGTCAGCTGGCTGAGGTACTCCCAGAAGCCACTCCGTGCCAGCTCGGCTGGTGACACTGCAAGGAGAAGGGCACTGGTTATTGGAGCAGCCCACAGGCCTGGGAATACAGAGCAAAGCTTGGGGAAACACAGAGCAGCTGGGGTGGTTGAATGTGGGTGTGGGGTGGGGATGCTCTTGGGCTTCATCACGTGTTCTGCCAGTTCTGTGTCACCTGGGAAGCCACCCCTGAAGTGGCTGAGGGACACGGCCGCTGGGGCTTTGTGCTCCTGCAGGACCCCATGGACACAGCAGCCACCAGCTGCCCTGCTGGTGACTCACTCTGAGTCACGAGGTAGTGTGAGGATGGGGCAGGTCGGCACACTGCGGTCATGGCACGGGTTCAAGGGAACTCGGAAACCCATCACGGGGCCAGAGCAGCTGTGCCATGTGAGTGGTGGCCTCTGCTCTGCAGTGGCTGTTGCCAGATCTCCCCCATTAGCCCTTTTCCACCCCATTCCCGTGGCACCGGGCAGCCTGGAGCCACACAGACACCAACCTGGCAGGGTGGCCAGGAGGGTGAGCAGAAGCGCAGCCTTCGGCGACATGATCTGCTGGGCCAGCAAGATGCAACGCTGCAGGAGAAAGAGAGAAGGGGAGCGTTAATTCATGCCACAGTGCAGGTCTCTGTCCCATGGGCCATTATCCGTCCCTGTATTTCACTCCCAAATTTTACCTCACTTCTGGGGTCGGGAGTAGTGCTGCTCCTGAGTGGGGCTGCCCAGCGAGGTCGGACACGTTCTGCCAGAGGCCAGGTGTCCCCAGCACAGGGAGCACAGCGAGGCTGCACCTCTGCCTGCACCTGGCCACTGTCACCTCTTGCTGCAGCCAGGCACGGGCTCACTTTATATACCCATCTGCGGGCGGCAGAAGAGCTCGGAGATAAGCGCATCCACAGGGGTAGGCTTTTTGGACCTCACTCCATGTAAATACAACGTGGAGGTTCAGCAGCATGCCTGGGGGATGACGTGAGTGCCCGTCACCTGACTGCTGCACGTGCCCTGCGCCAGCCGGACTGCGGCCATCCGGCCTGACCTTAACCCCCAGGGCTGCAGTGAGCCCTCCCCGCTCCCCCAGCATCTCCCAGCAGGCGGACTGTTGGTGTGCTGGTGGGTGTTGTTGTCCCAGCGATAATGGGCCCTCACTGTTTGCTCTGTGGGCTTCTCGGGATGGAGCCGACCTTCGCTCCCATCTGACCTTTGTATCACGGAGCAAAATCCTTGTGCATGGGATGAGGGGTCTGTTGTGTGGGGAATGGGAGAGCAGAGCAGGGAGTGCCCGGGCCAGAGAGCGCTCCTGGGATGTGGGCTGGTTGATTGCAAATTGTGAGCAGCTACTTCCCTATAGAATGCCAAAGGCTCGGTGGTTTTGTGTATTTCTTTCGCCATTTTTCCCCCAGTGCTCTCGGTGCAGGTTTTGTACCCCCTGCTCTGAGCAGAGTGCCCAAAGCACGGGCTGCTGCAGGGCTGCTGCTGCCTGACTGCTGACCCCAGGCTTTGAAATATTTGCTCTGAAGCAACCCAGCAAACAGGGGAAGGAGCAGACCTGCTGGAACCAGGCACCTCCAGAGCTGCCCCCACCCAGACCATGTTGGGGCTGGGGGCCAAAGTCCAGCCCTGTTCCCTGCTCTGTGAAAACACCACTGCATGCGAAGTCACCTCTGGGGGTACTCTGCCAATGTGCAGTGCCCCATCGCGTGTCACCCATCCTCAATGGGCTCTGGGGCCGGGGTCCTGCTGGAGGCAAGGGGCTGGAGCAGGGCAGTGCAGAGCTGCAGAGCGCCTGCCAGTGTTGGGGTGCTGCTGAGGCCCAGCCGTGGGGAGTGAGGTGCTCAGGTTTATGCCTTCCCTTCCAGAGCCGCAGGGAAGCCCATGTACCACCCAGACCATGAAGCAGTGACATCCCAGGCTCCAGTTCAGGCTCCCTGGGACCCAAATTCAGAGGTCACTTGAAGGCCAGGACGGCTGCCGAAGGACGGACACAGACCACAGGGTGCATCACAAAGTGCCAGTTTATTTCTGCCACGGGGAGAAGCCGTGAGTGCTCTGAGTGCCGGGAGGGCTCAGCTCTCCGCCTGCTCCATGGTGCTGAGGAAGGTGGCCACCTTCTCCCTCACCTCCTTCTCCAGGAGGTCCAGGTGGTCCTCCACGCCGGCAGTGCCCGAGTCCAGCTTCTGCTTCATCTCCTCCAGCCGCTGCACCAGCTGCTGCCGGAAGGTCTCGCTGATGGGGGCCGCTTGCTGCCGGAACGCCTCCACCGTCTGCGCCAGGCGTTCATCCAGCTGCTGTGCCAGCGGGGCCAGCCGCTGCCGCACGGCCTCAGCATCTCCGCCCAGCGCCTGCTGCAGCTCCTGGGCCAGCGGGCTGAGCTGGGCACGCATCTCCTCCGAGCTGGCAGCCAGGCGGGAGCGCAGCTCCTCGGCCGCCCGCTCCATCTGCTTCGTGAGGCTCTCCAGCTGCCGGTTGAGGCCGTCCTGCACCTCCTGGGCGTAAGGGCTGAGCCCCTTACGCAGCCCATCCACGCTCTGTGCCACCTGCTCCTTCAGCTCGTCGGCCAGCGGCGTCAGCTGCCCCTTCAGCCCCTCCACGCTGCTGTCGATCTGCTGCTGCAGCCGCTCGGCGTAGGAGCCCAGGGAGGCCTGGATGCTGCCGGCGTTGTCCTGCAGCCGCTCCCGCAGCTCGGTGGCAAAGGGCTCCAGCGCCCGCCGCAGCTCCCAGGTGCTGCGGTCCACCTGCGAGCGCAGCTCGTCGGCGTAGGGGCTCAGCTTGGCCTGCAGCTCTCGGATGTTGGTGCCGATCTGCTGGTGCACCTCGTCGGCGTAGGGAGCCAGCTTGGCCTGCAGCTCGGCCAGCTCGCGCTGGATCTGCTCCTTCAGCCGCTGCGAGTCCTGCACCAGCTGTGCCTGCAGCTCCGTGGCAAAGGGCACCAGGCGCCGCTGCAGCTCCTCGGCGTACGAGTTCACGCTCTGCAGGTTGCTTTGCAGCAGGGTGCTGTGGAGGGCGGGCAGTCAGTGCCGTGTCCAACACCCAGCACCCAGAGCCCAGCGCCGGGTGCCCTGCATCCAACACTCAGCACCCATCTCCCATCTCCCAGCACTCAGCACCCTGTGCCCTCCCCCCTCCCCTGCCACAGCCCCAGTGCCTCGGTGGTCCCTCCGCTCACTTGAGCTGCTTGGTGATCTCAGCTTGCTGCAGTTGGTCCACGGTCTCCTTGGCATTGCTGCCCAGCTCAGTGAAGTACTTCCAGAGCACAGTGGCCACCTGGTCAGGGCTGACGTCGGCCCGCGTCCCTGCAGGCACACAGGCACGGGGCGTCAGAGCTGCCTCCATCACACCCCGAGGCACAGCCAGGTGCTCAGCCACACCATCCCCCTATGGGACGGGAACCCCGCGCTGCCTCACCTGCCACAGCCAGGAGCACCAAGAGGAGGGCGGCAGCTTTCGGCGACATCCTGAGTGCTGCCAGCAAGGCTCCGTGTGCTGCTGTGGGTTGTGGGACCTGCTGTGCCGGCAGCACCCGCTACTATTTATGCACCTGAGCAGCCACGCAGGCTTCCACGCAGGCCTGCACCACAGCTTGGACTTTAGCAAGGTCGCGACGTGGAAGCGCCTGACGTGTGCGCAGCGCTGAGATCACCGCGGCGCCCGGCGGGGTGCCAGGGGCCAGCACTGCCAGGGTGCGTGGGTATGGCCTGCAGAGGGGGGGGCACATGGGGCTGAGACCCTACTGGGGCAGGGAGGGGTCAGAATGGGGATGGAGGCAGGAGGAGACGTGCCACACTGGGGCACAGTGTGTGGCTGGCAGGGTGATGGCGAGGTGTGGGGAACCACGGCCGTGGCCCCGTCTCTGGGTGTTTGGGGTTGAGAACACAGCCTGGGCACTGCCACCCACCGCCCTGCTTTTGCAGCCCCCACCCCAAGCAGAGCCATCCCTGCAGCGTCCCATGCTTGCAGTGAGTGCCACTGGATGTCACCCTTGTGCTGCGTGTGCCCACGCCGGCCCCACGCCTGTCCCCACGGCCACCCTCACCCCGCACACGTGTGTGCACACACATGCACAGTCCCCAGCCTTGGCCTCTGGGGATTTCTCAACCCCTGCTGGGGGAGAAGAGGAGCCCATCCAGAGCAAACCTGGCAGTGGGGAAAGGGCTCCGGGGTTGGGCCCCCTCCCTGTGGCTGCACCACCACTGACCTTTGCACAAGCGGCCGTTGGAGAGGGTATAAAGTGAGAACTCAGGGCAGCTCCCACTGAGCAGAGGCAAAGCACAGCGTGGCCAGGTGAGTGTGAGGCCCCCGGGACCGGGACCGACACCAGGGGACCAGGGGATGGAGCCGGGTGCCACACCTGACCCCATACCACGTGCTCTGCTCTCTCCCCAGCCATGAAGGTCTCCATCCTGCTCCTGCTCATCTGCACGGCCATCCTGGCAGTGGGAGCACGTAAGGGTGATGGGGAGCGAGGGAACAAAGGGGTTTGGGGTGCACCATGCCCACGCTCTTTGTGCTTGCAGGCGCTGATGATCCCGATAAGACAGAGGTGGTGGTGAAGAAGGTGCAGGAGTACGTCAAGCAAGCCACTGAGGCAGTCAAGACCGCCTTCACCACAGTGCATGAGTCAGAGGCAGCTCAGCAAGCCAGGTGCCGCCTCGTGCCCCACCAGCACCCCGTACCCCACTGAGCCCCGGTGTGCCCCTGGGGATGGGGATGGCACGGGGCAGGGGGAGCGGAGCTGAGCACTGCCAGACCCCGCTCTGACATGGTCCCTTTGCAGGAGATGGCTGTCAGACAACGCCAACCTGGTGAAGCAGCAGCTGGCGCGGCTGAAGGAGCAGCTGGCCGAGCTCTGGAAGCTGACGCCGACTGTGTAGCCCGGCTGTGGGCTGGTGGGGGCCGACTGGGTGCAGGTCCTGCCCCCCTTCCCACACACAGCGCCATTTCCCCTTTGTCGTGGTCCTTGCAATAAAGTGGAGCTGGAGTGAGATGGCTGTGTCACTGCGGTGGGGGGTGGGGGGGAAGGCGGGTGGGGGATGCTGAGCACAGTGCTGCACCATGGACATGTGTGTGGGGTGGTGATGAGATGTGTACCCCCACTGTGAGCCTGGCGTCCAGCTGACACCCAGCTGGCCCCCAGCCCAGGGTGGTGTTCTTGAGGTGCTCAGCACGGAGCTGGTGGCACAGGGGAAGCTCCCAGCCCGGCATCTCTGTGACCACGTCCTGAGCAGGGCTGGGACCGGCACTGTGGGGATCAGTGGTGGCAGTGGGAACAGCTAACCCTAACCCTAACCCTAACCCTAACCCTAACCCAACACTAACCATAAACCAACCCTAACCCAGCTCCCCACCCTGCAGGCCCCCCACCCTCACCCTATTGCCCCCTGCCCCAAGGACCCATCCCCGCTCCTGCCTGAGGTCCCCTTCCCCAGCATCCACTGCAAAGACTGAGTGAGCTCCAATAACTTAAGTCACGTTTATTTGACAAAAGAATGGCAAAGCTGAGACGGACTCCGGGTCGGGGGGGGGAAGGAGGATAAGGAGGGGTCCCCGAGGACTCCCGGGGGCCAGCATGGCCTGGGATCAGTCCCTGGGCCGGCAGCTCAGGCCACGGACTTCTGGAGATCGTCCAGGAGGGAGATCAAGCGGTTCTTGAGGTTCTCAGCATAGGGGGTGAGGCGCTCCCTGAATTCCTGCACCAGAGGCGTCATCTTCTCGCGCAGACTGCTGAGCTGCTCCACCACCTTGGCCTGGTACTCGGCAGCCTGGGGGATGCCCTTCTCGCGGATCTCCTCCAGCTTCTGGCTCAGCTTCTGCCGCAGCTCATCGCTGTACGGCGCCAGGTTCTTGCGCAGCTCCTCCACGTGCCCGCGCAGGCGATCCCGCGCCTCCTCGGCCACCGGGGTCAGCTTGGCCTGCATCAGCTCCACCTTCTGCTTGGTGAGCTCCTTCAGCTCCTGAGCCACGGGCGCCAGGCGCTGGCGGTACTGCTCCAGCTCCTCCGTCCACTTGGTGGAGAACTGGTCCAGGAAGGGCCGGATCTTCTCCTTCACCTCCTCCAGGTCCTTGGTCAGCTCTGCACGCAGAGCCTCGGTGTCCTTCAGCCACATCTCACGCACCTCCTTGTAGTAGGGAGCCATGTCCTCACGCAGCTTGGCAGCCGCAGCACCCAGCGTGTCCAGGTTGTCAGCCAGCTTCAGGCTGGGGAGAGCGGCAGGGGGTCAGACGTGGTGTGGGGATGTGGGAACATGGGGACATAGAGCCATGGAGATACGGAAACATGGAGAGGTGGGGACATGAGGTGACAGGGAAATGGGGACATGGGGACATTGGGACATTGGGACACAGGACATAGGATATGGGGATAGTGGGATATGGGGACATGGAGACAGGGGGACATGGAGACACGGGGACACAGGGACACCACCATACATCCCCCCACTTACTCAAGCTGTTTGCCCACAGCAGAGGACTCGAACTGGGCGATGGCATCCTTGCCGCTGGCCTTCACCGTTTCCAGGTAGACGTCCACCATATCCCGAATGCGGTCCAGGGGTGTCTGGGGCTCATCGTGCTGCCAGAAGGAGCGGGCCTGGGTGCCTGCAGGGACAGACAGCGTGCTGGGGACGGGCAGACGGGAGGATCCCACCTCACTGCCGTGCCCGGGAGCTGCGGGTCAGAGCCCCACTGCTGGGCAGCTGCGGGCTCCAGGGCTGCGGGGAGCACTCGGCTGCGGTTTAATGCACAGAGCACTTCGGGAACTCTCTCTGCAGCGCCCGCCTGGGGCTCACCCCATCCCCACTGCCCCGTTCGGACGTACCCGTCAGGAAGAGCACAGCGAGGGTCACCAGCACGCCTCTCATCTTCGGGCTGAACCTGAGGGCAGAGCGAGAAGTTGGGCGCAGGGAAGCCCCGCGCAGGACCGGAGCCCCGAGCCGGCTCAGAGCCCGGCGCTGCGGGGGGGTCCCGGCGCACAGCGCGGGCTCTTACCGGCGCTGTCCTGCCACTGCTCCGCTCTGCTCGTCCCGTGTGAGCCCGCAGCTTCCCCACCGCCGCTATTTATGCAGGAGGGGCCGTTCCCGCAGGAGATAAGCCAGCGCTGCAGCCCAAGAAATCACTCCCCGGCGCGGGCGATGTGGCGCGTAGAGTTCAAGGATCGCGCGCACGGCCCGGGAGAGCGCGCCAAGGAGCGCCGGTTTGGCAGAGCCTCGAGCAAACAGGAGCTCCCCGGGGATGCGGCGTTGGCCAAGGAGATGTTTACGCTGCGGGTGACCCAGATTCCGGGCCTCGCCGAGGCCCCTCGCAGCCCCCGGGGGTTGGCCCGGAGCCCGGGCACCGGGTTTCTACCCGCAGGGATTTGGCCGCCCGGACCCCTCGTTCTCCTCCCCCCACCGCCGTGGGTCCCCACCGCATCCTTCCCCGGGACGGCGACCCCCGCTGCTCCCACACTGCCCGCGTCCCGCCGTGCCCCCAGCGCGGAGGGATGGAGCTGCGCGCCGCGGCTGCTGCGTGCCCGCTGCTGTCACAACGGCCCCGCGCGGTGGGGCACGGGCTCAGCCCCGAGCAAGCAGCGAGCACCGGCAGCACCGGCAGCCCACATCCAGGCCTCGGCCCCACATGAGCAATGTCCCCCCAGCACCAGGGCTGAGCCCAAAGGAGGCTGAGTGGGGGGCACAGACATGGGCATGGCCCCCAGGTCATGCACAAAGCCCACGAGCACAACAGGTGGGCTGGTTAGCGGATGGGTTGGTTAACAGATGCACTGGTTAGTGGATGGGAAGGTTAGTGGACGGGCTGGTTAATGACTGGTCTGGTTAGCGTTGGGTTGGTTAGTATTGGGTTGGTCAGCGTTGGGTTGGTCAGCGTTGGGTTGGTTAGTATTGGGTTGGTCAGTGTTGGGTTGGTCAGCGTTGGGTTGGTCAGTGTTGGGTTGGTCAGTGTTGGGTTGGTCAGCGTTGGGTTGGTTAGTATTGGGTTGGTCAGCGTTGGGTTGGTCAGCGTTGGGTTGGTCAGTGTTGGGTTGGTCAGCGTTGGGTTGGTCAGCGTTGGGTTGGTCAGTGTTGGGTTGGTCAGTGTTGGGTTGGTCAGCGTTGGGTTGGTCAGCGTTGGGTTGGTCAGTGTTGGGTTGGTTAACGCTGTGGGGCAGCTGCTCACAGAGCAGTGATGCTCTCAGCTCTGGGGCAGCCCCGAGCCCACCCGCTGTGCCCCCTCAGCCCACCTCCAGGAGCAGCTCTGCCCTCCCAGCTCCCCTCCCCTGGCTGCAGCTCCAGATCTCCCCCACCGGAGCTCCTAGGGAAGCCTGCCTATGGCACGGTGCACCCGAGGGGGTCTGATGGCCAGCACTGCCCTTCCCGCTGGGGACAGCACATGTGCTGCACTCCTGGTCGGCCCTGCGGCCCATCCGCCCCCGGCGTTGAGCAACAAGGCAAACAGAGAGCGAGGGAAGATCATCATCATGGTTTTATTTGTCATGATCCCACCGTCCGACTAATTGACCAGTTGCAAGTGACCCACAAAGAAAAACAAAACAAAAAATGGACTGAAGATTTACTGAAACTTCTTTGTTTTTTTTTCCTTTTTTTCTTTTTTTTTTAATCCAACATAAATGAGGAAGAAAAAAAAAAATACTTCTGACATTTCCAAAAAACAGAAATAATAGCAAAGTATATTAATATACATTCAACATATACTGCGCGTATTGATTACTACAATACAAAGCCATGATAAAAAACAGAACAAAACCCGAGTGTGATACTGCGAGATGGCACGGTTACAAGCGAGTCCCTGCTGTGGTGGCGCTGAGTGGAGGGTGGCCAACTCTCCCAGGAATACAGTGTCATGTAAACAAAAGGGAACGAACCAAAGAGCAAAAGGCTTCCAGCGTCTCCTGCCCCCCCCCAGCTCCTGCACGGCGCCTTTGCCTGCCCAGGAGCTCTGCTTGCCAGCTGTGGGCTTCTCCTCCTCTCTCCAGCTCTCCAGCCTGCAAAGCCATTGAGCATCATCTTCCCGGGGACGAGGGGTGGCGGTGGGGGGAGGCAATGGTGGCGATGGCGAATTAACCTCCGCCATGCTGGTTTCACACTTCCTTCTGTGCAAATTCAGGAGGGCTGGGTCGATTCTTTTATTATTATTATTATTATTATATATCTCTTTTTAAATATCCCACAAGTGTCACTGAGAAGAATTTCAGGTGTAGCTTCCAAGTCCCAAAGGCAATGACGACACCAAGCGCTCCCCATGCCCTGGATGCTGGGGGGCTTTGCTTGCTCAAACGAAAAGAAGAACAGAGAAGAGATCTATGCGTGTCTGAACTGCGTAAGGAGAATTACCACTTCTGCCACGGGCACGAGAGAGAAAACCAGCCACAATTACAATGTCATTAAAGAAATAAAGTACTTTGAACAGAAGGTGCATGTCACAATTCATATAGAACAGAATCTAGTTAAAAATTTCTCTCCAACAGAAATTCCTTTTGCCTTTTATTAATAACAATAATAATAAAACAACATTTACCAAAACGAAAGGTTCCTAGGTGAGCAGGAGGAAAAGCTCAGGAAAGAAAGGGACAAATCCGTCTTCCCTACATTAAGCCAGGAGGAGAAATTAAAAGGAAAACAATCGCACGGGGATTAGAAATGACAAAGTGACAAAGGGGCCGGGGGAGGGCAGGGAGAAGTGATCCTTACAGCACAGCGACGGAGGAAAGAACAAAAGCAGACAGAGATGAGACAGCATATTGCACCAGGGCAGGCGCTCCGCAGGCGGGAGGGGGGTGCTGGGGGGTCGGGCGCTGCACCCTGCTGCCCTGCTCGGGGCTGAGGAGCCAGCAGAGAGGGGCAGGGAGGCGCTGCGGGCTCCTGCCTGCCCCGCAGGCTCCACGGGCTCTGCCCCCACTGCCGGCCCCCGCCCTGGATGCTCGCAGCCCTCCAAACCAGACTCAGTGCTCGGGCTCCGCTGACGTGTAGCATTGGGGTTCTCCGGTTATTTCGGTGAGTTACAGCTGGAGTTACAGGCAAATATGGCAAAAAAAATTAAAGAAACCAAAGGAACACCACACTGGATGACCTGATTATGAGGAAAGGGGCCATGGTATTCCAGTTAGTCAGAAATACTACGGCAATTTGGCGCAATGCTGCTAGATACTGTTGGTTTAAAATGGACCTTTTCATTTCAAAGCTGTACATAAAACCTGCAACAGAGAGAAGAAGCAGAGATGTGTTGTTAGGGGATACCAGAGAATGGCAATTCTGCTCCCACAGCCCCTCAGCGCATTCCCAGTCCAAACCCACAGGGTACAACCCCAGAGCAGAGCCCCCACGGGCAAGATGTGGCTCCGGAAGGACAGCAAAGGCAGGAAGGAGGGCCCTGAGCAAACACAGGGGACAGCCAACAGTGAGCAGCTCAGAGCTGACAGTCTTTTCTCCAGCCCTGCACCAACGCTGGAGCAAAGGGATGGGGAAGGAGATGTACAGTCATGCAGCTTCAGGGCTGCCATCCAGGAGAGCCCAGATGTGCAGCTGGAGAGAAAAGGAGGACACAGATACTCACTCCCTCCTGGTTACACCCCTGCCTGCTCCATCCCAAAGGGCACCTCTGGGTGCTTGTAGCTCAGTAGGACATCTGTGATACACGTTGATGGGTAACAAGAGGTGTTTAGATGCTGGTTGCCATCACCTAGGTTGGGATGCTCTTGACCTTCCAAGCTTTCCCCGCATTCTGTAACATCAAAGAATAACATCAGGGTTTGCATTAGGAGCACTAAGGAGCTGCAGCCTCTGCGTGTGGGTCAGGCCAGCAGGAAGCCCAGCTCACTGCTGCCACAAGCTCGGGATCTGGCCAGCAGCAGCACCCAAGCACAGAGCTCTACAGGCTGTCACAGGTTTGTACCCACAATATGTCAGAGCCAGAGATGGTGGCGGCATCCAAGCCTCAAGTGCATGAGAAATCCAAGAGACTCTCTTTAATTCGGCTCATGCAAACAGTACTGAGAGGGCTTTGATCCCACAGGTGACAGCTAAGCCTTCCATCCCTGCGGCTCTGCAGAGCTCACTGGCAGCAGAGGCGGCTCTGCAATGCAGGCTGTCAGAACAACGCAGGCTCTCACAGCTCCTGACCCACACCCCAGCAGTGCCCGCGCCACGCCTGCAGCTGCCCAGGTCCTTACCCTCGCTCTCCCTGTCACGCAGCTGCTGGCTGGCCATGAGCGACGACTGGCTGAGGACGGCATCAGACATCCGAGCAGAGCTGAGTGCTTTTCCTGCCATTAAGCTCATCCCGGGCAGGTTATCTAACTGCACCTGCAGAGACGCGGCACACAGATCAAAGTGGGACCTCAGCCAGGCACCCGCGGCTTCCCCGGCTATCTCTGACAGCTGCCCAGGGAGTTTCTGCCAGCCTTCAGAAGGGCTTCAGAGTACAACAGTACACATCAGGGACAGCGTAGGCGCAGCCAGTGTCACCTCAAGATGGAATGGATGGACAACTCGACTCCCTTCCAGACTTACACGTAACTAATTAGGGAAGAGCCCTCCTCTACAGCAGTAGGAAGCTGTAGCAAGAAACATGGCACAGTCTGGGTCTGATTGTTCTCAGAGATTCAAAATGCAGAAAGCAGAGCAGCTGCTCTTTGCTCTTGGCGTGGCCAGGTCACCGAGCACTGCGGAGCTGAAAGCTGGGCTCTGTGCACCTGTAACACTTCTGCAGCCAGAACCAAGCCTGGGGCAGCGCAAATGGTTTCATCAGAAACACCCTGGGGGCAAAAGGAAAGATGCAGCCAACTCTGGGACAAGTCAGGCAACACGTGAGCAAAGGAGAGCTTCTACACTGGTCTCTGCTAAAATGTTTTCAGTATTAAGCAAACTGGGCGTGCTGACTGCTGCGTCCCAAAGGCGCTTCATCCCTAGCAGCCCTGCAGAGCAGGGTGCTGCCTTTCTTTTGTGTCACCTCTTCCATAACCCACACACGTCCAGGAGCTGCTGGGCACAGGACTCCTCCCACTTACGTAGGCATCATCACTGTTCTGGATGGTGTGATGTCTCTGCAGGGTGCGGGGCCGCGGGTGCTCGCTGGATGCCGGCCGTGCTGGGTAGCCCAGCCCGTTGTGGTCAGGCACCTGCATGGCTTGGCCGGGGGAGCTCCTGTCCATACAGTTCCCTACGACGGACTCTTGAAACCAGACGAAACAGAGAAGTGTCAGATTAGCACAAGGAACCAGCAGCTGTTGGCAACACGTGCCACCGCAGCACAAAGCAACGTCACCTGCAGCGTGCTGCCTGCCGGTGGGAAGGGGATTGCTGGCTGCTCTGGCCCAAGCACTGCAGCACCGGGGCACCCTGGGATGGCCCACAGACCTCTCTGCTCCTGCAGCAGCCTCCATCTGCCTCCCCACCGGCCCTGCACCCTCCTCCGTGCATTGCTCCCATTACACAAGAGAAGGAGAAGGGTCTCCCCCACCTCCGACACAGGATGTTCTTAGCAGGGCCCCTTGGCAATTGTATGCAACAGATCTGGCTGGAAGAGCTTCCAGGATAGTAGCTGTAATCAGATGACTTCTCCCTGCCCTCCTCCAATCTGGCTGTAGGAGTACAAGAGCATTCTGCCTGGCAAAGTCCATCTGCACTGCAAGCTCTTCTGACCGGGGGTAAAGGCTACATTCCTATCAAGCAGAACCTATGGTCATTAAGTACACGATGTTTTGAATAAAGTCCTGAGCTATGGAGAAGCCTATTGCTGGCTGTGGTGCACGTAAACAATTCTCTCTCGGTGAGCAGTCCTGCAGAGCACAAACATGGGATGAGGCCACGGGCCCTCGGGAGCTGCCCTGACGTGACACGGCCGCAGGTGGATCCCAACAGCAGTTATCAGGTTTGCAGGAATGGTCAGCAGGAACAAGCCCCGGCTGTGCCAGCAGCAAAACACTCCTGGCTGGGGCCGTGCCCTGGGAGCTGGCAGGATGCGTGCTTTCCTGAGCCTCGTCCCTAACATTACTAAAACCCAAACAAGTCCTGGTCGTACCCTGAGCACCCCACGCTGCTCCCCAGCATGCAGACAGCCCTGCTGAGCATCCATCCCAGCAGGCAGGCATTGAGCTCAGAGCCCCCAGAGCCCCAGGCAGCAGCCGGAGCGCAGCCGGCCTCCTTCCTTTTGCACATCTGTGGGGTTAAACTCAGTTAACGGTCAGCATTCCCGGAAAGCAAGAAGGAAAACATGAGGTAAGGCAGTGCTGGCAGTGCAGGGCCGCCCACGCAGCACTCGGGGCCCTTCCAAGTGTGGGAATGGTCGGGGCAGGCACTGCCAGCAGCGGGGAGCCGCGGCGGTGGGGAGCCCGGAGTGCAGGCTGCTTCCCTTGCCCCGGCAAGCTTCCCTTGCCCCTGCCCCACTCCGGCAGCGAGGGACCCTTTCATCCCAGGCAGCCTTTGTGTCAGTGCATGTGATGCTGGCACCCGGCTCCCCGTGCTGGGGAAAGGTTTCCCACGGGCAGCGCTCCCGACCCCAGGTTGGAACAAGCCTGCAGCTGAGCTGCTCGAATGCGGTTTAGTCATCCCCTAACCACAGACTTGGTTGAAACTCTCATGATCTGCAGTTACCTTCTGTGGCAGATGCTCAACTGGCTTTTAAAGCGGGGTCAATGCACTCTCTTGGAAGGCATAAATCCTGCTGAGCCCCCGCAAATCTGCACTCCTCCCTCGAGCAGCGTGCATTTCACAAGCTGGGGAGAAGGAGATATCTGCCCTCTCAGCTGTCCCATCTCTGCAACACAGAGGGGATGGCTGGAAAACCCCAGGCTGGGTCTGAGAATGGCAGCCTTGCAGAAAGCCTTCTCGGGGTGCCGTGCTGGGGTGCACACCTCTGCTGCCATCCCCCAGCACCTCTAACACTGGGGCTGTGCGACAGGCGAGCGAGCAGCACCAGTGTGTTCAGGGTGTTTGCAGCAAGGTTTCATAGGATTGAACTGTAGGAAATGTACCTAGGGCTGCTTAGATGTCTGCTCTGCTTGGAAGTGAAGTAACACAGGCCAGATTCCAAGTGGGTTATTAAAGCCAGGAGGAAAGCTCTGAGCAGCTCATCTCAGCACACAGTTTACTACACGAGCCCTCCAACCAGCCCCTGTCAGAAGTGCTTACACAATGCCACTTGCAAACATTTACTTGCTTTTTACTCATTGACAAAGTCTTGTCGTCTAAAGTCCTTCTCCCTTGTGTAACCTGCTTTAGCACCGTCAGTACCGGGGCAGAACTTCAGCTTCTGACTTCGTTAAATCTCATCCCTCTGCACATTTTGGTCTAAGATAGCACCATGCGAACTCAGGCTTTGGTTCAAAACGCACCACCACAGCTTCCAAATCCCACTTAACCTGGGGTTACTCCTCCCTTCCGTGCTGCAAACACCGTAGGGATATTAAAGCCTGAGAGAAATCAGAAACACAAAATCAAGGAAGACCTCAAGAAAGCCGGGCCCTGTCCCTGTCCCCTGCTCTGAGGGCACAGCTTGGCATGCCCTCACCGCCCTCTGCGCCGCTCTGTTCCCAGCCAGTACTTTCCCAACAAACCCACGCTGTGTCCCCAAACAAAACAGTGCCTCCTGTGCCCAGGACACTGCTCCCCTGCAATAGGGTTCCCTGTGCCAAGGGCAAGCTGATGGCTTCAGACCAGTACGGCTCAGTCCTGCAGTGAATACTGATCCACCCAGCTCAGCCTGGAAAGTCTCTCTTCAAAACCCCCTTAGCAGGGGGGTAGGGTTGTGTTTTTTCCTACAGAGAAGGCCTGTAATTATAGCTTGGGCAGGAATTTCTCTTACAGCACATCACTGACAGTGCAGCCACCGAGGAGCAAGGGCACAACTGTTTCCAACTAGCAGGAAAGGGCTTCACATGCTAACAGCAAGCCTCAGCTCCCTTCCTTTAGAATCAGCTAAAGCAGGGCCCCAGCCTCACTGCTGCTTCCCAAAGTGCCTGAGCAGTGCGAGGCGGCCGTGGCAGCATTTATTACCATTGTTATGCTGCAAGTTTATGGAAGCCTTAGCAATGCCTGGACTCACAGCTCTGCCCCTAAGAGAAGGAATACGCCGCATGACAGCTCTTCCAGAAACTTCACCTTCCCTGGGCGCTTATTTACACCTGATGGGGGATCACCCCAACAAGAAGAAATGAGTCGACAGATCCCAGCATCCCTTCAGAGACAGCACTACCATGGCCCTGGCTTTTATCTGCCTACAGAAGTAGGTCACATTCCAAAGAGAAGAATCTAGCAGAGTTCTTATTTAACGCTGTTTATTAGAGAGACTATGCCTGCAATTTATAGCCACAGAAGCCAGAAAGAATCTAGGTAATTCTGTGCTATGCGAAATATGTCACGAAACCATTGCAGTAGTAGGTAGGGATGGTGTGCTCTGGCAGGAACACGAGCAGTATGCAGCCAATATGGAAAAGCATTTCAGCCATGCGAGTGGCCCTGAGCCTTACCTCTGCTGGGCACCTTATTCCTACTGAATCCAGCAGCGGGCTGATGTCTGTATTGATGCGTCCCCAGCTCCTGAACGTGATTAGCAGTTCCTAGCAAAGATTCTGGGTCCCCATGCCCTCCTGCATTTACAAGCAGAGGGGTCTCGTGGCAACCTTTGGTCAATGTGTTTGAATTCTTACTGTCTGGAAAGCTGTCCCTGGCGCCCTCGCACGCACAGTCCTCCTCCATGCTCTCCGAGTGGAACAGAGCTGGCTGGTGTCCGTATCCGTGTGGTGGCACTGATGCAGGTACCTGCTGGATACATTCTTGCGCCCTGATTTTTAAGAGATGCTGGGGGCTGTTCTGTGGATGATAGGTGTCAGCACTCTGATAAGGCAAAGACAACGACTGACGCTCCGACAGGCTCTGTCCCATGCTGGTGCCCATGTTCCCAGCATCCCCTTGACTCATGTGCCTGAACAACTCTTGAAACTCTTGCTGCTGCTGCTGCTGCTGCTGCTGCTGCCGTCGTTTGATGAGCTGTGCAAATTCTGCCTGGGGCAGCCGCATGTCCGTGTGCCCCGTGAGAGAGTGACGGGGAGAAAGGAGTCCCTGGAGGATGTGCGGTACCTGCTGGTGTCGGCTGTAGTCAGGAGGTGTTGGGGACAACAGTGCTTGCTGTAGTGCCGATGCAGTGTAGTGCTGTTGTTGCTGATGTGCATTTTGAGGGAAACTGGGATACTGGTCAAGCTGTGGGACTTTGAGAGCTTGCTGAGCTGGAGGAAACCCAACTCCTCCCGATGGGCTGTAGTTACTGGGGGAAACACGAGGCTGCTCTGGGAACAGGTGGGGGTGTAAGTGCACCTGGTCGTAGTTGGCGGGGGGATTCCTGTACACGTTCAGACTGCAAAGAACAGAAAAGAACAAGTGACTGCACTGTGGCAGCTCCAGCTAACGAGGCGTGCAGGGCTGCCTTTGGCGCTCCCACCTCACACAGGGCCTGCTTGATCCACTGTACCCACATGAGAGCAGGGAGGCAACAGCTACTCCAAAGGTGGAGCGCCCATCATCCTGTGCTCCAGGTGACCCACTGGGGCAGCTGCAGTGTAAGGTGGTGCAGCCCCTTCCAGAGCTGGTAAATGTAAGGGAAGCAGGAACCCTGACCGTGCCGAGAAGAAAATATGATCTGGGAAAAGCATCTGTTTCATGCAAAAGCACTCTTCTGCTTAACTCTTCCACTTCCTGCCCTGCCCTGGCAGGAGGCAGGGACGGCCACTCTTAGCACAGGGTGCTTCCCAAGGCACAGAAATACACAGCCTTGCACGCTCCCAGAGCTCCCAGCCTGGGCCAGGAGCCGCTGCCTGGAGTCAGCTTCACCCCCAAAACAAGGGGCTGATGAAGAACCCCCACAACAACTCCAGCTGACGGCCAGCAGCTCCACCTCACACCCAGCCCCATTCCCAGCTCAGGGGGGACGTGGTGCAGCAGTGCCAGTGGCGTTACCTGTGCGACTCGGCGCTGTCGGCGCTGAGCTGCTTGGACAGCTGCCTGTGGCCGTAGGTGAGGGAGGCCATCAGGTTGGCGCGGTGCTGCATCTGGATCTGGTTGGCACTGGGGCTGATGGACATACCCCGTGTGTGGGAGGACATGCCCTGCCCGGCCACCGAGGCCCCTTGCAGGAGGTTGTTGCTGACCATGTCGCTGGGTTCCTGCACTTGGATGGTGACCTGCTGGGCCTGGGACTGCTGCTGCAGGGCCAGGCACGTCAGCCCCATGGTTGGGGGAGGGGAACAGTTACCAGACTGCGGGAAGATCGTGCTGTGGGACGGCATCCCTTGGAACTGGGACTGGGAGGCTGCACCTACGAGGAACAAAGACTCTCAGCACCCACAACAGCCCAGGGCAAGGCTCAGGAGACGGCAGCACGCAGAGCCCCAGGACACATGGCAAGGAGAGTGCTACTCCTGGTGACTCTGTCACACTGCGTCAGGGTGCAAGGGTCAAGCTAGCGCCTCTTGCATAGAAAGAGAAACAAAGCACAGCTCACAGTGATTTGTATCAACCCAAGAATATCAGCCCTCCCTCCCCACCCCCGGGAGTGATAAGTAAGGATCTCATGACAAGAAACATATCAACACATTCCAGCTGGCAGATCCTTGCGAGCTCTCGATAACACCAGCCCTTGCTGCCAGATGGAGAATCTTTTACATCATCAGCAAACCACACAGGGGGGACCGAAGCCCCCCTCACCCCCACACACTGCTTTCCTGGAGGCTGGATAGGACCACACGGCTCTGCTGAGCGGGCCGCCCTGAGGAGCACAGATGGCTCAGGCAACTGCCAGCACTTACCGTGGGGCTGCAGCACGCTGCTGCTCACAGGAGGTGGGCTGCTGTTTGGTTGCCTGAAGAGGTGGTTATTAGGGTGGTTTGGGGGCGGGCTGGATGGCTGAATCCGTAACCTAGGCAGGGAAACAAGCACCTCTTCATCACACATGCACCTCATTAAGACACTCTTTCAACTGAGAGAGCTGACACCAAGCGCTGTATTTTTGTTGTAAGATAAACACCATGAAGCCCGTGTTTGGGATCCCAAGCTCTCTGCAGCTTGCCTTCTATTTTGAGAGCCATGCCATGTAGGTAATGAGCGTAACCTGGTGGCTAGAACAAAAACCCTGGGACAAGAACATCACAGGCTTTCTTCCTGACTCACTGTGGCCTCTGAGAAAACTTTTCTTCCTTCCTTCCCAGAATTCAGCCTGCCTCATTTACAAGTCAGGAGTGATTAAAACAAGGGCTGCCAACTAACACAAAGTCTGAAAAGATGTGAGAAGCCCAGGAACACCTCTGAGTAGAAACCATGAGAGAAACTGGCTTACTGAAGGCAACGCATTTTCAAGCTGGTCAAAAGGTAAACCTGTCTGCCATCTGTTCAAAGCAGGTCTGTGCCTCTGAATCGCATTTCTCTACTTCCAGAATCCTCTCAGACAGGATCCAGCAAAAAGGACCAAGCACATTCACCTGTGAACTGGCTCTGCCATTCTTATTTTACACACTTCCAGCCTGGCCCTGGTCTCTAAGTGCGTCAGCTCGTCCTTGGGTTAGGCAGAGTAAATCCCATCCCCCAGAGCTTTGCTAAAGCCATTTCTTTACCTCTGTAGCTGGTGAGTGAGCAGAGCTGGCTGGTTTTCACACTGAGCTTGCAAGGGTGGAGATGGCTGAGGTGGCCGGATACAGTCCTGAACCAGGCATCAGAAAACAAGACGGGTTTATCATCAGTAGTGTATCAAGCAATACATTTAGGACGTGGTGTAGGCTGTAGAGGAAATGGACCTGGGGGTGTTGGTTGACGCTCGGCTGAACATGAGCCAGCAGTGTGCCTGGGTGGCCAAGAAGGCCAATGGCATCCTGGCTTGTATCAGAAGTAGTGTGACCAGCAGGAGCAGGGCAGTAATTGTCCCCCTGTACTCAGCTCTGGTGAGGCCGCACCTTGAGTACTGTGTCCAGTTCTGGGCCCCTCACTGCAGGAAAGACATCGAGGCCCTGGAGCGTGTTCAGAGAAGGGCAACAAAGCTGGTAAGGGGTCTGGAGCACAGGCCTTATGAGGAGCGGCTGAGGGAGCTGGGATTGTTCAGTCTGGAGAAGAGGAGGCTCAGGGGAGACCTTACTGCTCTCTGTAACTACCTGAAGGGAGGTTGTAGTGAGCTGGGGGTCGGCCTCTTCTCTCGTGTAACTGGTGATAGGACCAGAGGGAATGGCTTCAAGCTGTGCCAGGGAAGATTCAGGCTGGATATTAGGAAATAGCACTGCTCTGAAAGAGTGGTCAGGCACTGGAATGGGCTGCCCAGGGAGGTGGTGGAGTCACCGACCCTGGAGGTGTTCAAGGAACATTTGGATGTTGTGTTGAGGGATATGGTTTAGCGAGAACCATTGGTGATAGGTGGATGGTTGGACTGGATGATCTTATAGGTCTTTTCCAACCTTAGGGATTCTGTGATTCTGTGATTCTGTGATTAGTGAAGAGGGACGTATCCACATTCTCCAGACACTTGGTCCTTGACTGCAGCTCTCACTATCACAGCGGCAAACATCACTGCTGAAGTCCTTCAGGCTCGCTCCTCATTAAGTAAGCTGAGCAATCTACCCTCCTCAATCCCATGGGGACCTGCTCTGTAGTTTTATCTGCAGCCATTCAGAAAACACAGCTAAGACATCAGAAAGTCTGCCTCAGGCTCTAATACCTGGATCTGCTGATGAAGAATCTGATGGTGCTGCTCTTGCTGGTACAGCATGTGTTGCTGCTGTGTCTTCTCCAGTGTCCTCTCATCCATGTGCCCACCATACATCTTCTGAAGCTGTTCACATTCCTGTAATGAGTCCAACACACCCTAAAAGTGACTGTTTTGTTTATGGCACACTTAAGGGGCAAAAAGGCACTCTGCTATCTGAAAAATCCAGTAAAGAAAGCCTAATCCATTTAATCTGACAGAATTGAGTGTGTAACAACATGGCTAGCTCAAGCCTTAGGTAACAGAGGAGAAACTGCAGACAAGCTCAAGCTGGCAGCATCGCATTCCCTTAAAAAAATGCCAGCACAAAGCTTTAATAACGATAACCTCAAGGTGAAAAGAGCACCTCATGTTTCCACTGTATCGCAAGGTGAAAGTCCTGTCCTGATGCCAAATCCAGCTCGAGCCATGATAAGACATGCACTGGTTGCACAGGGGATAGCGTGCAATATCACTCCCAGTTCTAGCAGTATGAACCGCCCTTTTCCCAGGCATTCTGGAACAGCCCCAAATCTTTGCTGCCCCAGGAAGTGTTGGAGCAGCAGATGCAGTCTGGCAGTGCTGATGGGACCACAGAAGCCAGCAGAACAGCCCCATGTGGGCACAGCACCTGCATTTTTTCCCTAGGAAGGGAGGAGTGGAAGCCCCCAGAGCTCCCACCCAGACTGCAGTTGAGCAGCACGTACATTCAGAGGGCCTTCTGCCTGAAGCCCTCCACCCCTCTCACCTGCTGAAGCTGTTTGATGCTGCTGTTATTGCCCATCTTCTCCAGGTGGGCTTTGAAAGCCTGGATGCTGGCAGCACCGTCAGAGAAACGCCGAACCGGGGAGAAGCGTTCGGTGGGGAGGTGCAGAGTATTGGAGTCCTTGTAAATAGAGCTGAACACACGGGGAAGTGGGTTAGTGATGCCAGATAAAAAACAAGCTGCGGTACAGAGACACTTAATTTAAACCAGCCACGCCAAGTTCTACCTGCCCACTCACCCAGAATAAAACATGTTTTAGATCAAGAAATAACGTGCCATCAATACCATGAAGAGGAAGCAGGATTACTGAGCACCCTCAGTGGCTGGGCAGATGAACGTGATTCAAGGTTGAACAAATCAGCCACAAATCACATCAGAGACGGGCAGCAACTCGCCCACCCAAAGGCAACCTCGAAGAGCAGACACAGCTAGAATCAAGGCAACTGTGCCCAAAGAACTACACACATTTCCCTTTGCAATGAGATTTCTTCTTCACCATGAGGGGGAGCCAGAATAGGACTTTTTTGGGGAGCTGGATTCTGCCGAAGTTGGGGCTCCCTGTTAACAAAGTTAAGCACTGAGCTCCTGCCTGCCCTGGGATGAAATCTCAGCACCTGTGACATCCTGGCACTAACTTCAACAGGACCCCACCTACTGCCACACTGATAGGAACCTCAGCTGCGTTACCGCAGACAAGTCAAAGTCTGAGCTACTGCTCATACTGCTCTTTGTGCTACTGTGCGTACTGCTCTGTGCTGAGGTCTGTTCTAAGAAGAAGAATGATTTCTCCTGGAGAGGCTCCCCCTTATCAGAACATGACTGTGCTGGAATGCTGCCAGCACGCTGGGGTCAGCTCTTGTCCCTCAGCAGGACATAAACAGGACATAAATCAGTTTCTACAGATTTCACATGACTTCCTTCCATGGACAGAGCTATGCCACTCCCTTTTGATACCATCCCATCCATCATCCTGACCCATTTGATCTTCTGTTGTACCAATGGAAAGTGGAAACTACAGGTAAAAATTACACTGAGGTTCCCAAACGCACGCAGCCAAGGCAGAACAGCGCTGGCTGCTGTACTTCAATCTGCTTTCAGATACTAAGTTATCATGACCAAAACTGGTGCTCTATATAAAGAAGATGGCTTAAAATATGTGCAGTGCTAAAATAAAACCCACCAGCTGTTCAGCAGCCAAGGTCTAGTTATGTGATGACACGAGTGCTAATGGTTTCTGTGCCGTGTGTGTCTCAGACACGACTGGGGGGGTCTGTTTAGCCACAGTCAGATGAAGTTTCCATGATTCCTTAGGTAAAACGTGAGGCAGGCTCACAGCACATTACAACACCAAGGGCGGAATGCACAGAATGGACAGCACAGTCTCAGGACCATGAGGCAGAGGTGATATCAACATCCTGACACGGGCTGTTCTAACAACTCCTTAAGAAAAAATCAGTCAGTCCCTGCAGTGCGTGAGTGACACAGCTTACCTTCACAATCTGAAGCAATCCTTAAAGTAGGACACAGCACGTTCTGGTTGTTTTGCAAGCTGCACTTCTCTTCCTATTAAGGTCTTCTGTGACCCCAGAAATCTCTCCCCCTCCTGCTCTTCCCATCCCCCAAGCACCTCTAAGGGAGTAACTACAGGGTGTAGAGGTGCTTATCTTGGTTGTCTAGAGTTCCAGCGTGGCACTGACACTGGCTCAGTCTGCTCAGAGTTCACCTGTCTCTGCTGATTACATCAGTGCTCAGCTCAGCAGGTATCTGGCTACAATAAAAAGCACTTTGTCAAGCTCGCCAGCGTGAGCTGGCTGAGAGATTTAATGCAAATCTAGCCTGGTAGGCAACTGCTTTCTCAACAGTCGAGACCAACAGGCAGCAAACTCTACTTTGCAGCTGGTTTGCACTCTTGGCACTGAGAGGTTCAGAGCGCAGGTTTTAAGCTCTCTCTGTGGCATTAGTGTTTACAGTTTGCTTCTGTGCCAAGGACTGCGTGTCAAATTAACGCTGCTCACAATTAGGAACGACCTGCTCAAACATTTGGAGTGTGTTCAGACACCATCTGCAGCAGTTCCCTCTTTTCCACTGCAATTTTTCTTCCCACTCAAGTTTCTCTTCCCCGTATCCTTCCCCTCAGGGGTTAAAGATGGGAAATAAAATGACTCTCCAGGAGCTTTGCAAAGAGACTTTGCAGTCAAAACAAACAACTCTGGTGCAGAACAGTGAGGATCTTAAGCTGTGGCATAGATAATTTTCGGTGCAGTCTCGCCCTTGCATCTGACTGGAAAATGTTCCAGAGAAAATCTACTACCTACTGCTAACCTGACACCTACCAACAAAACAGAGAAAGCTCTCTGAAATGAACGGATTATTCTCAACCCTTCAGTGATGGCAGCCATTCTGGCAAACCATCTCCTGCCACAAAAACAGGACCAGAGGGGACAAGCCAGCTGACTGCTGCCCCAGCACTGCCTGCAGCTGCAGGCACAGAGCCCGCGCCAGCGCAGAACTCCAGCGTGGTCGGACACGTCTGCCCTGGGGATCTGCTCCTGCTGCTTCCTCCTCCTCCTCACCCCTCCCTGCCAAGCAGGATGTCTTCAGTGCTCCATTCCAGGTGACATCTCAGCAGGTTTCCTGGCGCAAAGCTGCCCGAAGGGCCGGTGTCGTTACTCACCGGTGCTGATCGGGTACCAGGTGTGGAGCCCAAGCCCGGGGTCGGAAGGACTGCTGTCCTAGCTGCCTCTGCAAGTCTGGAGGGATTTCAGCTGTAGGGTTGGTCATTGCCAGAGTGTGCCTTTTTGACCTATTTGCCAAGTATCTGCAACAAGCAGGAGCACATTTTATAAGAGACTGATGGGATGATACTCCAAAAACAAGGAGTGTTAGATAATCCAGAGTAAAGGTGAAGGAAGAATGCTGCTGCAGTGCTCAGAACTGACTGGGGGCTGAGTGATGCCCGGGGAGAAGCAGAGCATGGACATGCTGCCCATGCCTGTCAGATCAGTAGGTCTTCAGTGCTCAGGGGACAAGGGGACAAGCGTGATTCAGCTGCTTGTGTGCTAACGCTGTTCTCAGAAGGAAGGAGAAGCCATTTGCTTTTCCCATCAGGAAAGCCACGTTTTGTCTCGTGGGGAATGCTGGTCTATTCCCTGGGGAACACACAGCGACCTGCTGCTTTCAGCATGGATTCACTCCACTGCAGCAGGTCTGCTTCCCCCTCAAAAGGCCCCACTGAGGCACAGAGAGATCTGCCATACTCATGGAGTCACAAACAGTCTCAGCAAGGAAAAGAAGGGGCACAGTGCAGAGGCTGCTCAGCTTCCCCCTCGCAGCTGCCCTCTGCACTTCAGACCGGACCCGTCACACCCTGGGCTTGAGCAGAGGCCAGCCCAGCACAGCACGGAGCACCCCGCTGGCGATTAGGGGTGAGGAGAGCTCTGGCCGCCCCACGACAGAGCACAGGCAGTGCAGCACAACCCAGCCCGGTCACAGTGCGCCACCTAGGCCCCGTCCTGCACTGCAGAGCTGGGAATCACCCAGCAATGCACTGGGCAAGGACAGCTGGGGGGGGGGGTGAGCAGCGCAGCCCCTGCTCTGTGGCCGCAGCCCTCGCGCTGGGCATGCCTCTTGCACCGGAGCTCAGCATCGGTGGTTTAAGCTGAGGTGCCCTCTGCACTGGAATGAGCATCCTCCAACTTTTTCAAACCCCCAAAGAGCGGGGCAGCATGCAGAGCAAAACTACAAAGCTCTGCCTCAGCCGGGATGTCAGGAAGGGCTGCACGGTGCCGACAGCTGAGCCCTGCTGGACCTGCAGTGAGCAGCAGCAGCGATGCCTGGGGACCAGCTGGGGGCACGGGGCCAGAAGAGATAACAAACTGAGCATCTACCCAGAATGCCTCAGCCTGTGACAAGCACCGGGGCAGCACTCTGCCCACTCAAGGACAGGCGGGTGAATGCCCGCATATGAACTCAACTGCTTCTGCTCTTGGGAACCAGCAGCAATAAGGCGGCTGTGGCAAAGAGCGCCCGGCCAGTGACACGAGAGCTACAAAGGGGGGATTCTCACCTTTGTTTTTTAACCTCCGCAACTGCAGCTTCATCTTGTAAAGCAGAGAAGAGCAACAAGCAAAAAAAAAACCAACACGTTGCCTCCTCCAAAATCAGCCTTTGCCAGCTACTAAAGCCACTTAGGCAGAAGGCAGCAAGTTAACAGAATGAAGAGTGCTTAGCATTGTGGTAACTTGCCAAAGTCAGTGCCATTAGCTGTTTAAGAATCATTTGATGGAGACAGGGCAAGTTTCCCAAAGAGCTTTACAGTTGTGGTTTGCTAAGATCATTTTATTTCAGACCTCCAGGGAACAATCCAATCATGAGCTGTAACAGCGTTTCTGGTGGAAGAAAGTTTCCCAAAGCTCCAAGGAGATGTGGCTGCTCCCTGGAGCAGAGCAAAGTATACACGCTGCTTTCAAGGTCAGATTAAGAAGGGCAAAAAATTGTTCGCTGGTGGCTGCATGCAGTGTTGGAAACGCTGTTCTAAGAAGCTAAATATTTGCATCTGTCCCTGATGTTACTGCTATTTACCCTCCTCTGGTGACTAGCTACATGTTGCAACACAATGGGGTGGAGAGAAGTTAACGCACAACCTGAATGGGCCATCTGGTGGAGGAACAGGAGAGGGCTAAGGACAGCACAGCTGAGAGCAGCAAAGCGACCTGTGGGTTCAAGGAAATTGCTCTTCAGTGGGATTCAAACACCTCTGCAACTCGCGTGGGGGTTTTACTGCCTTTCCAGTAATTCTTAAGCCACACAACTGCATACAGCTGCCAGCACAGACAGTTGGTGTCCCTGAGCCCTGCTGGGGAGGACAGAGTACAGTTAGGGTACAGCGGCTTGAAGGGGACCGAATGCAGCCTGTGGTGTCTGGGGGTGTGTGCTCTTCACCTGCTCAACACCACGGCCTCATTCCTTTCACCATGCTGCCTGGGGCAGGTGGATGAACAGCAGTGCATGAAGCTGGAAAATGCTGCCAGAGTGAGCACAAAGACCAGGGTGGCAATGAACTAGAGTGTAAAGCTACACAGAAAGCAGAGGATGCGTTCTGTGGAAGGGCTGTGCTAATTCTAAGGCAGAGTTGGAAGCAGGTTCCTTCACGTGGACCAGCCCTGACATCCTTGTAAGCTCTGGGAGGCAAAAGCACACACTGCACAATCCATCACGACATGCACCGCCATTTGAATCCTCTAGGCTCTGAAGCACTGAAGTGACAAGAGCTGGCAAGGCTCTGGGGCAAGGCTCTGCCCATCCCAGAGTTTCTGCCTGCAACCAACCCTCACCTGAACCATTCACCCAAGCATAGCCCCAGAAGAAACGTTGTCTTACTTGAGGTGATGGCCTGTACAAACTCAGGGGGAAATCCAGAAATCTTTCCAAGTTTGAGGTAAGAGACAGGAGCACTCCATAACCACACCCAAAACACAGTGCACCAGCTGGTTAGCACAGAAGAAACTACGCAAAAGCTACTGAGAGATGTTAGCAAGGAAATGGTTAGTGTTCTCATGGACTGAGAAAGTACAAGCGTATCCCACCCGCTTCCCAGTATGCATCTGGAGCAGACAAAGAGAACAAAAGTTGTCAGGCTAATGTCTAATAGCTCTTTTCTTTTTGGAGCAGACTATTCTAAGGCCTGTTGCTAAAATTAGAAGCCAAGAGGTACTTGTATTTTCAGCAAGCTCACTTTGTTTAAGGCATCAGAGTTGGATGTTTACTGCATGTCTTGATACAAAAGCTGCATTTACACCCAAGGCCACAGATGAGATCTTCCTACCTCCATCAGTCAGCAGGGAGGGGTGAATCACTTAGCACTCATTTTGCAGGTTAGTGTGGATTGCATGCTGGTGCACACTAAGCAGAGGAGTTTAGCAGTTCCAGAGTTTCTAGAGAACCTACTGCTTTAACAGCTTACAGAATTCCAGGGGAAATCCAGCTTTGTAAGCACCTAGTAGTATCAGAGGAGTAACTGCCTGCAGTAATCAACACCCACAAGAATAGGAGAAGTGTCAAGCCTTCATTGTAATTAACACTGCTGTCTGTGATGAGGTTGCTCGTGTTTTAATTCAGTAGTGGAACACCACAGGGTGAGCCCCTTTGAGGGTAAGAAGGGTAAATGTTAACAGACTGGGGGTTACCTCTGCACAGCTTCCTGATCTGGCTCCCCATCAGAGCTCTCCTCGTCCACGGGAGTGACAGCTGGGACGGCCTGCAGGGAGAAGAGAAGCCATGGGCTCCAGAAGGCAGCCAACGTGGTCCCATCCTCACAGCAGACACCTGGCCATCCCAAACAGGCTTCCACAAGGATACATGCCAGCTATAGGGCACTCAGCCAGGAACCCCTTCCCACATTCCTTCCCCCCTACAGAACTGCCTGTGCAAGGCTGCTGCTTCTTTTGGTACCACCAGGAAAATTCATCCATGCAGATACATCAAGGAAGAAAGAATATGCATTAACAGCCCAGACTGACATTTTAGTTTTCTCTCTATTGGATCAAAGAAAATCAACTGCAGTAAAAACGTTCACAAACCCTCTGTCAATACCAAAGAGCAGTACCATCTCAGCTTCTAGCCACAGGAGGCTACAGAAACTGTCCCACGAGGGAACAAGAGCACCCCATTGCTCCTGAGCTGGGAGGGATCCTTTTGGCAGCAAGCTGGCACAGTCCCTGCTGCATTTCCTTGAGTACTACAGCCCGAGTCTACCACCCCGTCTGCTGAGGCCTGGAGGCTGTCATCTCTGCCTCCAGGAAAACACATTTTTAAGCACACCACCAATTCTGTTCTTTCCTCTGGCCACTTACTGGAGTCATAGTGACGAGTGGAGACGGACCCCGAGGACGTTTCAGCAGCTGCTGTGCGTGCAGCTGGATGTTAGCTCCGCCATCGGACGCCCTCCGCCCCAGAGGGCCCATGCCATTCAACAGCTGCAGAGTGGGGGGCTGCAGCAGGGACTGCTCCTGGGAAGCAAACAGTGCAGTTACCAATCAAGCATCGGATCCTTCTGGTACCTGAGCCCCAAGGACACAAACTGGGATATTAGCATGAGAGAAGACAAGCATTCTGGGCTTCAGGAGAAATGAGGAACTATCAATATCCAAGCTGAAGTGGGGCAGAGAGACAGTCAGTGGAAAAGCTGTGTTTAACTCTACATTTCCCAGCATTCTGCTTTAGTTACCGGGCAGGCTGCCATCTGCACCTCCAAAACCAGGCAGCAAAATCCTCTCTCTTCCCAGCCCATTCATGAATTTCATATTGCAGTGTTCTTTCATTCTTAGTTTAAGTAACCAGCCAGAATCACACCTCAAGCAGCAACAAGATTGTAATTCATGAAGTCCAAGGAACTGGCAGATAGAGAGAGAGCAAGCACAAGCACAAATGCACAACCACACACTTGCTGGTGTGGCAAAGGCTGCAGGGAGCATGTGCATGGGTCAGTACCTTGTACTCCAGCTGACCCATGGGCTGCAGGTTCTGCCTAGGCAGCACATTGTGCATGAAGTTCACATTTGGGGTCACCTGCAGGAATGGAGCCTGAGGAGTGACACGAGGGAAGCCAGGCAGGAGCTTCTGCAGATCTTCCATGACCTCCGTCCTGTGCAATCATATTTATAGACAGGAGACTTAGCAACGATGCATGGAGAACCACCCATGGGCTCAGTACATCCAGCTTCCCTTCACAAAACAAGCTCGTTACTGCACTGGAAAATGGTCACAGAGAGCAACCAGGCCACTTTTCGGTTTCCATCAGTCCTTTCTTTTCCCCCCTCTAGGTTAAATTTTTCCAGCATGTGCTCTTTGTATTAACCTTGAAAGCACTTATCACAAAGACTCCAGCTGGGACACGATAACAGTGCAGCTTAGGTGAGAAACTGGCTTGCATAATGGTCAACACAGCTACAATCAAGAAGGAGAGAAGATCCTCATCTCCAGCTCAAATTCTAACCAAGTTGTGCAATGGTACTAAGATGTTTTAATACTTTCTGCATTTAAGATACTTTTGTTAAGGAGACACCTTGAAGTTCTTTCCCCATCTAGCAACAATTGAGTGTGCAGGAATAACTCCACGCCACTCACAGCAGGAGCAAAAAGCCAAAGGTTTGATAGCAGCTATGATACAGGTACACTCATCCCCACCTGTTACTACGAGATCATAGCGAGCTAAAAATGCACTGCCCCAAATTCTACCTAAGAGAGGATTTACAGGTAGAAGTGCCCTTAGTCCTCCATTGAGGAGGTAGAGTCCAATACTAACCGTGGGTCAGCTACCCCGACCGTGTGCCTTCTCATTGAGAGGTAACGGACCAGAGCTTCAGGTGATGGTTCTTCCCCTTCATCGCTGTCCAAGTTCATTGTTCCATCAGTCTGGGCAGGCAAAATATGGGAGATGTTGAAACACAACGTGAGGATCAATCAAAAGGCTTCAATGCAAGTCTTGGAAAGGAACTTGCAGGGGCCACCAAGGGGAGCACCTCACCTCCACAATTTGGTTTTCAGGGTTGATGAGCTGGACTTGCGGCACATTGATGTTCATGGTATTGCCTGCCTGTTCTGTCTGCTGAGCAGAAGGATTGAAAATCAGTAGACAAGAAACTAGCATCTCTTACAACCCCTTTATAATCACCCTTGGGCTAACACCAATGAACAGACTTAACCACCTGGGAAGAGAGATTACCCCGGAGCTACTGAAAGTGTTCTTAATTCTTAAGGGATTGCCTCATTTTCCCTCCCTCTCCTCAATTCTGTTCAGGCAGGGCTGGCATCTTTCCTCCTCTTACAACCTGGCCTCTCCTAAAGCAAATACTCATTTCTCAGGTAGTATCTCAAGTTGAGCATCATGCAGTGGTCACGGTCTGTAAACTTTATTTCCCATCCTGTAAGCCTCACGTTGCTTATTCTGTCACTAGCTTAACTAAGACCAGATTTTGTCTGAAGAATGTTTGGTAAATCCACAGTCAACAAACTCACAATTACAGAGCCCAAAATACAGCCAAGGTTCTCAGACACAGAAGATCTTTGTGCTCTTGGCACGATGAGAACACTCACGATTCAGTCTAAGCTTAACAGGTAAGGGACACTGTCTGGCCTTCCAGGGCTGAAAGAGCATTATACAAGCAGGATCTACCTGGATGTTAGCAGAGGTGGGGAAGGTCACTGTCCGTGGCATGCTTGGAGATGGGGCAATGCGCAGATTCTTGTGTCTCTTCAGACGGTCACAGAGCAAGCTGTAGATCGCGCTGTAGTGATCGTAAGCATCAGCTCTTAATGACTACAAGAAGAAAAGGAAGAAGTGGTCAATTCTTTCCATCTAGCAGCAAAATGAGCTCCATACTGTGCTGTTACCAGACATGATAAGCAACAAACAGATATTTGTTATCCAACTACAGGAGGCAGCTCACAATGGGCAGCTGCGGAGCGATACCTGAATTGTGCGTTCCTTGTCCAGCCCCATTTCTGCCATTGCTAACAGCACATCCTCATTCAGCGGCTCCAGCTGCCTCTCTGTCTTCAGGTGCTGACACTCTGCTATCAGCTGTAAGAGCACAGATACAGACTTCAGTGCTTACATTCCCAAAGGCACAGAGATGAGTCACAGCGCTCTGAAGAACCAATTCACAAGGCTCAGACTGCAAGCTGGCATGAGCTTTGAAGGCTGATGGTACATCAGTTCAAAGGGGAAAAAATATCAAGTAATCAGAGTCAAAGGATGATAGGGAAAGCAAGACAAGGGGGACACAGACAAAATGGGAAGGCAGTACACCAGAGCTTGGAGCAGCTGAAACGAACGCCATGGCAGTCCTGCATGCATTGAGCAAGTCCCACTCACACACCGGCTCACTTCAGCTTCTCACCCTATCAAACTCTGCATCAGCTTCCCCAAGCTTCATCCACTTGTGTTTGCAGATCTGGTCCATTGAGAGCCGCTTACTCGGGTCCAAGACCAGCATGTGGCGGATCAGATGTTCACATTCTGCAAGGGAACAGACTGCTGAGTAACCACAGTGAGGAACAAGACTTCTGCAGCAGGCAGCCTTGTGCCACAAGATCAATAGCAAGTCTTTCCCTCAAAGCAACTTCTCTGTAGGAAGCCGTATGCAGCAAAAGTACCGCTGCTCCTTCTGGACCTTGCACCCACTCCATGTACCACTTAGCTGCAGGAATTTGATGCTATATGTAGGCAGCTGAGAGGACAAGAGAACACAGCCTGTCCCAGACAGAATGAAAGCGTGATACTCAAAGTTAAAGGGACTGTATTCGTTAGTGAATACCCACAGCTTTCTAACTAAGTACTGGTCTAAATCAGTCAGCACAGGAATAAAAGCCTCTCTCAAGACGCCTCAGTAGCTGCTGCCACCCCAGCGCAGGAGCATCTCCCCTTTGTGAAAGTACAAAGAGCAATGGCAGCATCAGCTCTCAGTGCCAAGCTCCCAGTGCCACTGCAGCCCCTATAGATGAGATCATCCTAACTCAGAGCCTGTTTTTACTGGCTGTACGGTTTTCCAAATCTGATCTGAAACTACTTTTGGAGCAAATTCTTACTGCCAATAAAGACATAAGTCAGCATGCTCCCTTTACACTTACCTCATTCAGGATTTCCCCATGCTAGGGAGGAAGCCAGCCAGGCCACAGTACCCTTGTGCTGTCTGCCAGCACCCCTAGGTGGCATGCTGTCACCCTGTCCCTGCTTGCCTGGCCCTGCACCATCCGAGGGATGCAACCAGCTTGTGGGGCTGAAGGGCAAAACACAGCTGCAGTGGCTCGGGCTCCTGCAGGAACACCTCTCCCAAGCAGCTGCCACAGTGAAATGTGCCTTTTTTGTCCTCCATCAAATTTTCCACTCAAAGGTATCATAAAATATGAGCTGCTCTTAAGTGAAGTTGGTTTTATCCGGGAATTAATCACATTTTTCAGAAACAAGATTTATTACTGAAGCATTCAGAAACACACTTGCAGAAACAGGACACGGACATTCACTTGTGGTGGGGCTACTGCAGGAAATTAATGTGCCATAATGCTGCAGAAAGCTTCTTGTCTAAAGCAGATGTAGTGAAAGCTTCTATATTCCTACATCACTACTCCATTTTTAGCTTTCACACTTCCCAGAATGTACTAAGAATGTATCTCTGCTGGTGTTTTGCTACAGCTTGCAGTTCTATACACATGGAGGTGGAGATTTTTAAATAAGAATATTTGAGTTTCTAAATTCGAGATTCAAAATTCACTTCTGCTTCCATTACATCCTGGCATACCACTTACCTGACACGTGAATCAGCCGGTATATTAAAACCTAAGTGTTCCCAAGAACCTGTGGGCAGAGATGTGACCCAGAGCACTGCAGGCACACAGCCTTACCTGTGGACATGAAGAACGGAATGCGAAACTTCCCGCTGAGCACCCTGGCACGCAGATTCTGCAGCGTGCTCCCATCGAAGGGCAGAGCACCACAGACCAGCACGTACAGCACCACGCCGAGACTCTGCGTCACACAAAGGGCAGTCAGCACCGGCGGGGGACAGGCCGTGGTTCAGAGCAACAAGCATTCTTTAAATACGATGATAAATAACAAAGAAAGAGCGAATCCTTGGGAAGGACCTTGTGACATCTCAGCCTTGGGCCAGCCTAGGTGCTCCTTTAAACTTCTGGCCTAACTTAAACTTCCTCCTGAGCCTCGAGGTCCATGGCTACACAAGCCAAGAGCCCAAGCATTTCTTTGGACACCCTTCTTTTTCTCTTTTCGTGTTCTAAGTACTCAAGAAGCAAAGCCAAAAATGAAATCCAAGTCAAAGAGGTTCGTCACATACCCAAATGTCAACCTTGGGCCCATCGTATTCCTTCCCCTCGAAGAGCTCCGGGGCGGCGTAGGGAGGACTCCCACACCACGTCTTCAGCAGCTGGCCAGGGGTGAAGATGTTACTGAACCCAAAGTCTGAAAGAATAAAGAGAACGGCTTAGTGGAATGTGATCCAGTACAACTGTTGTAAACAAATGGTATTTACATTATCTGCTGTGTCTGGTGAAGTCACAAGTAAGTCACATACAGGTCACATAAGTCACTGAGGCTGAGGGAGCTGGGCTTGTTCAGCATGGAGAAAAGAAGGCTGCGGGGTGACCTCATTGCAGCCTTCCAGGACCTAAAGGGAGCCTATAAACAGGAGGGGAGTCAACTCTTTGGAAGGGTAGATAACAGCAGGACAAGGGGAAATGATTTGAAGTTGAGGGAGGGAAGATTGAGGTTGGATGTCAGGGGGAAGTTGTTTAGTGTGAGAGTGGTGAGGTGCTGGAACAGCTGCCCAGAGAGGCTGTGGATGCCCCGTCCATCCCTGGAGGTGCTCAAGGCCAGGCTGGATGGGGCCCTGGGCAGCCTGGGCTGGTATGAAATGTGGAGGTTGGTGGCCCTGCCGGGCAGGGGGGTTGGAGCTTCACGATCCTTGAGGTCCCTTCCAACCCGGGCCACTCTATGATTCTATGACATACCCACTTCACATAGGGTAAATTGACCCTATTTACACAACCTGCTGCAAAACGCCCTGATTTGGGCCCGTGTCACATACTACAACTATACGAGTTTTGCTTATGAGAACACAAAGACGTGAAAGGTTTGCTCTTCACTTTTCAAACATGATTTCCATGCTGGAGTTGAGAAACTAGTGATAATCAGATCAGCTAGGGATGCTGCAAGCCAGGTGAATGCTTTGGAAGGAGGCCTTCAGATTATAAACAAGAGACCACACATACATCTAGGCACTAATTTCCAACCCTCAGCTTCTCTGATGACAAGTTTCACAACCCCATTAGGACCAGGGCAGCTGCCAATAAAGACAGAGTGCAGACAAAGGGGAAAAGAACAGTAAATCAAGTTATTTTCCAGAAAGCACTACACGGAGCTGGAAACTTCAGTTCTGGTGGGCAGCTCTACGAACCAAGTCAAGTCATTCACCCACAGCAAATATTAAACCTTAAACAGAAATTAAAAGAAAGGTCTTAATCTTAAGGGCAGTCAGCTGTAAGCTCATGTGGGCACTAAGGGCATTCTCTGCTAATTAACCTGCCACCCCTGGCACACAGCTGAGACTTGTGCTGGAAGAGCGAAGAAACAACTGTCAGCATTCAAGGGAGGTGTGCTTTTTCCTTATAAAAATAAGGAATGCTTTCTTTTCTTTTGGTCTCAGATGAATAAAAGCAAATCCATGGTCAGAGAGGGGCTTCCATGTGCCATGGACAGGACCCTAAAGCGATTTCTACCAGAAGGAGCTGCACCACAGCTATTTGCAGACTGCTTTGCCTGTTTTCCTGCTAGAAGTGTGCCAGCAGGAGGGTGAGTGACACTAATGCATGTGGATGGGGACCCACAGCAACAAGGACACGTTTCACAGCGTTTGCCTTAGCAGCAGATCCTCATGGCAGGAGAAATCCTGGAACAAAACAAGGCAAGCTGGAAATGTTTGCAAATTCAGACCAATTAAACCAAAACCCACCACAGCCAAAATAGATGGCACAGGTGCAGGAAGTAACAAAACTTTCATGAAGAGCTTCGTGTTGTTACTGATTTCACTGCTGCTCCTAACTGCAGCATAGCTGGGATAAGGTGGAGCTGACGTGGCTCACCTGTCACTGGAACAAAACATCCCTTTTTTCCCCTCGTTTCTTGAAATAAATATACACTCATCTTGAACATTCATCTCCATTTAGTCTGCTTATTTCTCCTTACTGCCTTCTGCCCATGCTTCAGAAGATAGGGAACTCATCACGCGTTCTTCAGTCATCAATGAAGGTTTGCCCTCCTAAACCACAGATAACTGCGAGTTCACCCTACAGCATTCGATGTCACACTGCTGAAAGGAATTCAGGTACCAACTTTTGGGCCAAGAAACCTTCCCACCAGCACCTGGAGCTTCACAGAGCACAGCAAACCCTCCGTGCAGGGCGCTCAGCACACCCAGCTGGCAGGCAATAAGCTGCTGCTTCGTGCTCCTGCCTCAGCCTCCATTTCCTTGCACGATTTTCCATGACCCAATTCCAGGTGACTACTTTCTTCTCCTTCAAAGAACTTCAGCAGAAACAAGCACAGCACCAAAGCACAGCTGGGTACAGCTGGCTGCAGCAGGGCACAGTTCACACGACTGCCAACTCCAAGCGACCAGGTTACAGCCAGCTCGTCCTCCCATCCTCACAGGGGGCAAAACCCTCACAAGGAGGCTGCTTGTGCTTGCAGAGACCTCCATAGAGCAGTGTACTCCTGCTGAACGGTCTGGAGGACAGGCAACGTGGTGCAGAGCCCTGCTCAGAACAGAGCCCAGTGACTGCAAAGCCATCGCAGTACCAAAACCAGGAGGTTTTGACTGGAGGAAATGGGATCATCTTAATTTCCAGCACAGAAGAAAGGATGACTTTAGGCAGATGAATCTGAGGGACACAGCAGACAGCTGCACAATTGTCTTTTCCACCTCAGTAAGCCTCTGATTTACTGTCTCACTTTTACAGTGGGATTTTTAACAAGTGTCTGAGCTGCGGCCGCCAGAACAAGCAATAAAACCTGCAGCACTAAATTCATTTCCATCTCTAGTGGCAAAGCATTCATAGTCAAGTTTATCTGTAAACTCGTGCAAGAACACACTGGGGTTTTATCACAATTCAGTGATATTTTGAACAAATTGTTCTGGTTTACTTTTATTCACCCTTTTATGCAGCGAGGGGACTTTACTCCTCTTTTGTGCTGGGTTGAAATCAGCCCCCAGGTTCACTTTTTTTCCATTGAAAGTGGGGAGGAGATGGTGAAAGAGCAGCTCTGCAGGGCGCCTCCTTCGGGAAGCAGTCCGAGGCAGGGATGCTGAAAGGAAAGGTGCTGAAGCAGCAGCTCATGGAAGCAGCAGCTCCTGGAAGCATCTGCTCTGGGATGGCAGAAAGGAAAGGTTCTGGTTGCAGGGAGCTGAGCTCATCCCTATGGGAGCTGTGGTCATGTCTGCTCCACGTGGAGCTTGGGGCTGGAAGCGTTCCTTTGGGAGCCACCAGTGCTCAACGAACTGCAGCCAAGCGAGGTGGAAATGGCTCACCTAAGGCTGCCCTACCCCGCTGAGGTAGGAGGAGGATTTGGGAACATCAAAGCAACAGCCAAAAAAAAAAAAGCAACAAAAAAGAGCAAAAAACAACCTCCTGAAGCCCAAAGGAAACAGACTGAAATAAATGTTCTTATAAACGATGACAAGTCACCCCAGTCTAGAGACACAGCAAATCCAAACACCGGGGAGCTGGGGAGCAGCCAGGCCCCATTCCACAAACAGAGCAAAGGGAAAAGGGTGGTTCTGGGGGACAAACTCAAACCTCCTGACGATGCAGTACAGGGAAAATACCTCAAAGCCATCTCTGCACTGTAACACGGAGGGTCCCGTCCCTCCCGTCACCCCGGAGCAGAGCAGAGCTGCTGTTCTGCTGTGCACGGGGACTTTTATCCTCCGAAGGCGAAGCAGCAGGCAGGCTCTTGCAAACGAATGCAAAGCAATGCATAGATCAGATTCCTGTCTGAAATCATATCCTAGGGAGGCCTGGGTATTTAGCAATAATCTCAACTCCTGGCTGAACTCTCTGACTGGGAGCACAAGGGAGCACAGTGCCAGCAGCTACTGACTCAGACTGAGAAGGTACATGGGAGCAAAGGCATCCATGGGAAAACGAGAGCTGGGGTCACAGCGTTCGTATTGTACTGTTTATGGAAAAGCTGTACAGTTACAATCAATCAAAAAAGAAATAGGCATGCTTCTAGTTACCACCAAGTAGGAACAGCAGCATCAGCCTGCTTCTTTGCTGCGAGCATCTGTGGCTTAACTAACACTGAGCAGAAGTCATGCGGAGCTGCAGACGCAGGTCAGAAAGACCATTAGAGCTGTGCTAGGTGATCTGCACGGCAAGCTGGGGGGCCTGAAAAAAGTGAGCAGTTTGCCAAGCAGAGCACCCAGCAGGCACAGTGGTTCAGCTGGTTGAAGCTACAGATATATGAAGTGCGTTACTGAAGGGGCCAGAGTTTGACAGCGTTAACAGGCTTGGCAGTAAAGGCTTTGCTGATCCTCCACCCTGCAAAACAAGGCTCTGTGCATGTCTGCAGTATTTATTCTGGAAGGTCGACAGTGAAAGCGATCAGCTGCTATCGCTTCTCTTCTCTTTTTTTGCCCTTGAAACAATGGAAGCTCTGGTGTCAAGCTGCAATTGATGAGTTATAGGGACAGAACTTAATACTCGGAAAATCCTATACCATAAATCAGCTTTTCCAGGCTACTATTCAAATCTGCTCCATCTTCCTGCCAAGAAAAACACTGCCACTACCAGGGTGGGAAATACCTTCTGGAGACCATTCTGGGAGCAGAGATTTGGAAAGAAAAGAGTTTCCACCTTCCCCAGATAAAAAGCCTCCATGATTTTCAGGCGTTCACTGAACTTGGACGTGGCCATTCCTTTAGGAAATGCAGCTGCACTCCAGTTTCTTCCAGGGTTCGTTTTCAAGTTGTTTTCTACCTCTCTGGTTTGCAGGGAACCCTTCCTCCCATACACACAGATGGGATTTTACCCCTTGGACACACGATGGCCTCAGATCATGAGCGCATCTGTTTGCATGCAGCAGACACCGTGCTGCTTACACACTTTCTGAGCAGCCTTTCTGCCAGACCCCAAACTTCTGCAGTAAGTTACAGTCTTAGGCACTTCTGTTTTTTTAAGTCATGTTACAAACCCTTGTAAAAGCTGACAAGCTCTCAGAGGAAGCCTATTAAGACAGGGCGGGGGTAACAAAGTGCTTTCCAAAAACACTCTGGTATGTGTTAGTCTCTGGTAGAATTAAATGTAAGTATTGGCTGTTCCAGAGAGAAAGCCCATGAAATGAGATGACCAGGGCAGTACTAAATCCTCTTGTTTCAACCAGTTACTACATAATCCCACAGAGCTAAATGAAGTCAGGTCTAGTTAGTACATCACAGAGCTCAACAGCCAAGGCTCATTCTCATGTGCAGGAGGAACAGAAGCAGGCGTGCTAGGCCAGCCCACAAACTGCCCAAGAGGCAGCTCTCTGAAAGGACAGCTGTTAGCAAAAGAATCACAGGATGGTTTGGGTTGGAAGGGGCCTTCAAGATCATCCAGTTCCAGCCCCCTGCTACAGGCAGGGACACCTCCCTCTAGACCAGGTTGCTCACAGCCTGGCCTTGAACGCCCCCAGGGAGAGGAGATTCACAGCCTCACTGGGCAACCTGTTCCAGTGTCTCACCACCCTCACAGCAGAGAATTTCTTCCTAATACCTAGCCTAAATCGAAGGCAATCTAAAAAAGAAGCCTACAAAACCAGCAAAACACTGGGGACAGACTGAAGGGGCCTGGTTTTCAGCAGCTTCAGCTTCTCCTCCTGAAATGAACAAAACACCCAAGTCACCAGGGCTATTTTCTTACCCTGGCAGGGCAAGACAGTGAAATTATTCCAAGACTGCTTTTTCCCCTTTGCTTCTGCACCACTAATTTTGTTATACTTACTTTTCCATTCTTTCTCTCTCACCTGGCCTGACCTGCTTTGAAGAAATCCGAACCTGGCAGAAGCTCTCAAAACAAGGTCAGTTTCTTTATTTGTCTTGGCCATTACCCGGTGCATTGAAACACTGCAATATCTACAGGTGCATATTTGCCTACAAAGCCAAACTTGCTTTAAAAAAATATATATTTTGCAGTTCTTGAAGGGAGATATAAATCTGCTGGCTACAGCCTGCCAGTTCCAGCTCTGGGCAGCAGGCCACAGAGAAATCCAAAGCTTCCTTTAGCTGCACTGCGTTTCCTTCTTTCTGAATACCTGGAAGCAGCCAATGCCTACATTTATTAACTTCTGAAAGCAGCTGCTTTCCTCCCACACCGCAGTCTTAGCTCACCTGCTATTTTGATGTTAAGGTTAGCATCCAGAAGAAGATTTTCTGCTTTGAGGTCTCTGTGGACTATGTTACGGCAGTGACAGAAGTTGACAGCAGCCACGATTTGCTTGAACTTTCTCCGAGCTTCCTTCTCCGCCATGCGCCCGTGGGCCACCAAGTGATCTGTGATGGACAGAGCAGAGAACAGAGCACTGACCGACAGGGAGCTGGGAAACCACCAGTCTGCTTCGCGAGAAGCCCAAGGTCTTAAAATCCGCTTCTACACCAGAATAAAAATGCAACCTTTTCAACCTTTTCCTTTGCTTTCTCCGCAGTTCAGGCCTGCCCCACTCCAGCCCTTTGCACAGCTGCCCGGGGTGCTGCTGCTGGGGACACAGCACTCCACAAGGCAGCCTTGGCCAAGGCCCGGCCTCAGTGCTGATGCACACAAGCACCCATTGCAAGTGCTACAGCTGAGGACCAAAGTCGTTTCAGGAGCACCTTTACTTCTGTGACGCAGTGAAGAAAACTGTCCCTCTTGCTTCAAAGAACACACAGAAATTCCCAATCTCTGGAGATCTGGTGTAAAAATGTATTTGGAATACTGAACACACTTTATTATGAAAATGCAGCTTGTCTCTACTAAGAACACCTGAATACTCTCAAGAGCTTCACTGAAAAATCCACCACCCACAGGCAGTGTCTGTGTGCAGACAGGCCTCCTTTAGAAGCTACTACTGCAAACATGGGCAGAAGAAGGCTCCAGTTGACCTAAGAGATCACAAAGGCAGGTATCCAGCAGCAACAAGCCTTAAATCAATCCGCTTACAGCTGGAAAGCAGCAGGCTTACAGAAGCCACTAATCATCCTGCCCTGTACGTCAGGGCAAACAGGGCAGAGACAGGCAGTAAAACATGGCAGAGAAAGGGGGGACAAAGGCATGCTCCTGAGCATCATGGAACAGGAACACAGCGCTGCCAGGAAAAGGAACTGGCAATTAAGGAGTTGAAGGCAGCTCCACAAGGGGCCTTCCCATCATTCTGCCTGTGCCCACACACCACGTGCCATGCAGGAAGGCAACCTGGATGGGCAGGTGGCTCAGAAAGGAATCACTGGGGACACAGATACTTCCTGCACCACTCGTGCTCTGTCTCTGTCTCTCTCAAAAGAAGCAAAAAAAAGGCAAGCAGGAAGATACACACAATGTCCCAAAACCAGGCCATACCCACTGTAATGATGCTCCAAGAGCACAGTGAGGGCAGGACGTGAGGATGGAATGCCCAGCGCTCTCTCCTCACCCACTTCAAGAGGCCCTTCTGCTCAGGCTGACCCCAACACCTCTCAGCCAAACCCAGGCTGAAGGGATTTCATTTCACCCCATAAACTCTGCTCAAGCTGGAGGGCTAGACAGGGATATATGTTCTTGAAAATCATAGAAATAAATCACTTCTGAATGTTTCTCATCAGGTGGTTGTATTCTTCCCAGCCACCCATTAATTAAAATACCTGTGACATAATTGACTTGCAGTAAATACTAATTACTGAGACACATGAAAGCAGTTCTGCCTGCTTCTGACTGAAGAGCAGCCTGCTCCTCTGTGCTCGTACTGCTGTTGTGCAACAGAGTGAGGCCGGCTTTCAAAAACTTGTCAGTTTCATTTTACTCATTGGATAAATGTACTCCATGAGCAAATCTGAACAAGGGTTGAGGAAAGGAGTCCACCACCAATGCCAGAGTGGCCCTTAACACCCTGCTAGTGATAGCATCGTTTACTCTCATACAGTCCCACTGTATTTCACCAAGTCCTTTGCACGGTCCCACACTGCGTGCCCAGAAGAGCAACGACGATGATGAGCACAGTTAAGGAAAGGGCTGCTCCAACTCAGGCATTACTGCTAATTAATAGACAGCTCAACCCTAAACAAGTCAAGGTCATTCACATTTGTAATCCTCTCCAGTCCAGGAACACAGCCTGCTGATGCAGCCTTAAAACCAAGTGCAAAGTTCCAAGCTCCCAACATTTCGGAGATGATTCAAAGACATTCTCCTACAGGCAAGAAATCAAACCCAGCTACTGCAGCAGCCCTGCTTCCACGAGGCTCTCTGGTTCATACTTTTGCCCAGCACAGGCTCAGATACAAACTGCAAGCATTCACGAAGTGCAGCAGCACGCAGCTGGAGTCGCACCTCACACCCGGGAGAGGAAAATCATTCCTATTGCAGCACGGAACTGGCAGAGCCAAGGGGCTCCTGCACGGCGAGCTCCGAGGGCCTGGGGAGATCCTGGTTCTGAGCACTGCCCTGGGCTCAGCCCTGCTGCCATCAGGTGCTACACGCTCCCTGCCAGCTGCTCTGTCCGCTTGGTCTGAAAACACTGCTTCCCCATTTTGCTGCTTAGGCTGCAGAAAAGTCCTTTTAGGTTAGGCATGAAATCTCACATCTAATGAAGAAACCCGCAGCACGGGCCTGACCCGAGCTCCGCACGTAGGCGCAGCATTCGAAGCACGCTGACATTTCTGCACAAGCTCCAGAGGAAGGAGAGGAACAATGAAGCTACAGAATACTCTGCATACCACCAAGGGCAACTGTATGCCAAAATTAACCATTGCGAGCTTCGTCTGCACAAACCCCTCCTGCAGAGAGGGTACAGCGGTGGCCGCGGGCTCAGCCGGAGTGCTGACCTCAGGCACACCAGAGCCAGGAGCTGCCGGCTGCTATGCACCAAATGCTTCTGACACCGTGTCCTCCTGCAGCTGAAAAGGTGCATGGAGTTGATCCTCCGAGTGTTTTCCATAGAGGAAGCAAGACGTGATTTGATTTCACAGCGTTAAAAAACAAAGCAGTTTTTCTCCAGGCTTCTATGAAGTACCCGATGCTGGTCTCTGCATTAAAAAAAACCACGGTGAAAGCCTATGGTGAAGAAAACAAAGCTTGTGGGGGCCCGCTTGGTGACCTTGTGGTCTCAGCAGCAGTCTGGCTGAGCAGCAAGGCCAGTGCTCACCTGCAGGCAGTGCATCCCCAGCACACGCTGCTGCCTGGGGCAGTGCCCACTCCCACCAGCCTCAGCCCTGTGCTGGGCAGTGGGGACTGGGGATGATTTACAGCACTCATGCTAAGCAGCAAAAATCAGACAGACTGTTCTATTTCACCTCGGAGATAAAAAGGACACTTGAGAGACCTGGGACAAAGAGGGACAAAGAGGGACAAAGAGCATCCTGTGTTTAAATGCTGACATTCATTTGTTCAGTGTCAAGCCATCAACCCTGCAGCACACAAAGCACACAGTGGCAGAAATGACAGTTTAGATGTTGCTGCTTAAGTCCACGGTGAAAGCAGGAGCAAGTCTTCTCCCCAGTCCCCACACAGTGAGGTGCAAACAAAGTGAATTATCAGAATGCTTCCAGTAACTGATGAATCAAGGACGCTCACGGCTGCTGGAGGAGTTATCAGCCCTGCCACAGCCCTCTTACTGGAAACTCAGATAAAGGAGCTGTGAAGCTCTCAGGTGCTCGCTGAGGAGAGCCTGCAGAGCTCAGAATGACAAGGGACAAGAGAGGCAAGCATCCAGCACTGACTGGTGTGCTCACACAGCAGCCACTGGGACAAACTGCCACTTGTTCAGCTGAAAGTTCCACCCTGTGTTACTGCCTGTGGAATATTCGCAGCTGTAAGGCCCAGTTTAAGCCTTCAGTGGTCTCGTGAAGCATCAGAGGGAAAAAACCTAGATCTGCTTCAGATAAACCTGAAGCTCACAGTGCTGTAATGGTGTAACTCAGATTATATCAGGCACTCAGCTCTATGTCGAGCGTTCAGAGCACAGAAAATCAAGGCCATCTCACAGACATTAAGAGAGAAGGATGAGATGAAGGACAAAGAACACACGTGTTCAACACAGGGGACGTACCCCATGCCCAGGAGGTGGCAGATAATCCAATGAAAGCAGGCATTTTTCTCCCACGTACCCCTGACTCTGGAGCACCGCTGCCATACTCTGTGAGGATGCGAGCTGATGCTGTTCTGGTCTGTTGGCCGTGCAGTGAGAGCTGAGCTCGAGGGCTCTTCAGGCTGCACAGCGCCTCTCCAGGCCCACCTACCCGCTGACCTTGGCAGCCCACGCTGCAGGAGATGCTCCCTGGGCAATGCAAGGATGTGAGTCTTCAGTGCTAGAGATGCTAACGACTGCAAGGCAACATTTCCAAAATGGGCTGCTGCTTCCTCCCAGTAAATTGCTTCCTCTCTTAGAGCAAAACCTTAATGGCTACTCAGGAAACTCTGATTACAGAAACCCGAGACTTTGGTTTTCCTCTCTCTGCTCTCATGCTTCAGGGTGCTGGGCCTCATGCAGGACCTGGAAACGCAAACAGCCCAGCACAGCCTCACAGCCATGGGTTGGAAAAACATCACAGCTACTGCGTCACTGGCAGCGCTTGGGCTGTCTGCTCCCAGCTCTGAATGAGGATAGAATGCTGGGCAGTAAAATGGGAATTAGCCATTCTAATGAGCTGAATTTACTACAGCATAAAATGTTTCAGAAAGCAATTAGATTTTTCACTTCAACTCATGCAGAAGGCTATTTCTGTAACCAGGGGGATTCATTCCAAGTTTGCATATGAGCTTGCACATAGTTCTGGATTTAAAAAAGGATGAATTGTCTCTGCCAAATTCAACAGAAGAGGGAGAAAAAGTCAAAAGGAATTCATACTTTCCTGCAGTGATCCACATACAAGTGAAGTCTCATAACCACTGGCAGCGACTGATACACATTCAGATGATTGTGCTGCAATTATGGCTTGCTGCACGACATCAGATGAGTTTCACAAGCCCTCAGAACTGCTGAGCGTCCAGCACCACGATTAATGTCTGAGTAAACTACTGGGAGGCTCAGCTGGGTGAAGGCAGGGTTTCACCACACCATCCACGCTCTGCAAGCACCAGCCTCGACTCACCTCTTCCCTCAGCTGTCGCCTTCCAGAGGAGAAGGAAGGTGAAGGATGGGGACTGTGCTGAGAAGAAAGTATGGCAACCATCTAACAGTGGTACCGAAGAACAGTTAGGAGACCATTTTCACTAGAAATCAGCACTTCCCAGCTAAAGTTGCCCTATTCTTAATAAACTGGGGGTTCTCGTCTCATCAAGACCTTTGTCCTTTATTGCACTCAGCTTCACTTCCAGCAGGGTAAGAACAAAAGTGAGATTCCTGCACTGACTGGACAGGACAAAAAGGAGAGCAAGCAAACCAAAAATCAGGCAACAGCTCTTGCAGTTGTGCTGCATAGATACTTTTGTGTGGGGTGTGATACAGAATAGCTTCTGTGGTCAAGAAAGCTCAGATGAAACCTTGCTAGCAGACAGTGGAGTTTAAAATGAACATAGCTAATATGTGCTAAGATAATACTCACTATTAAAAAATTGTATATATAGATACACACGTGCTTTTGAGAATGAAATAGTACAGAACTGCAGGGCCTATTTGTTTATGAATGCTACTAACACATGCCAGCATTTGACCTACAGTCAACAAGTTCCAGATGACCTGCTGGGAAGCAAAGCCCTCAGCATCGTATGCAACTGGTTTCTGCTACAACTTATTTCATCCAAAGACAGCATAAAAGAGGAGCAGCACCACCTGTCAACGAAACCCAAAGGAGAAGCAGAGGTTATGGAAGTTGTTTTCCCATTAAGTTGGTATCATTTATTTTTTTACCCCCTTTGTTAATGGAAGGTTCTCAGGCTGAAGGGCATCTCTCAACTGAAACAAGAGAGCATGGCAGCTGATTTCAGCTGACTGTAGTTAACTGAGTGCATTACCTGATTAAAGACTGCAATAAATGTACTTACCAAATATCTCCCCTCCGCTCGCATACTCTGTCACCAGATAAATCATCCTCTCTGTCTCCATAACCTGGACATAAGGACAGAAAAGCAACAGATAAAGGAGCCTGCTTCATGCAAAAAGGAACACGACAGAAGATTTGCATTCCTTCCATAACACGTCCAGAAAACAAAGGGTGGCTTTTTGTTTCTTTCTTGTCTTTTTTAATATTGCATATCTCCATTTCCAGAGAAACAAAATCTTTTATGGCTGTTATTATTACAGACCCTTTCTCCTTTTTTACCTCCTAAGCATTACACTTTCATCAAAGCATGGTTTTAAACTCAGATTCCTGATAAAAAGCAATGAAAGGCTCTGAATTCCCAAATCCAGGTTTTAGTAACTTTTACTTAGGATTCTGGGGCAAGAAAAAAGCATGAAGGGATCAACCTACAGAGAGACATTCCCTAAGTATCCCAACGTGTCGTAATTCTGCAGTGTTTGCTGTAGGCATCTCCATTTTGGCTGCTTGGCAAAAATAGCTGAACATTAACCTCTCCCTTCTACTCAGTTTTAACTCTTTGGAGCCCAAGTGATTGCTTGCATCCACCAGGCACAGATCAGAAGCAGCCAGGTCTTGAACGGACAAGGCTTTGGTTCTAAGGAATGGCATAACCATTCTTGAGGGTTTAACTTCTCCCTTAAGATGCACACATGAGCAGCCCATTACAGAAGGAAATAAATCCTGACTATTTCCCCAGAATTTCACGTTTCCACATTCCATCGCTTGCCATCAGAGAAGGGAAGCCACAAGCAGCAGGTTACTCAACTTAATTAGCCTCTTGCACTGTAACACTTTCCCAAGATAAAGGGCCCTGGACAATGTGTGTGCCTGCCCAAAGAGGAGCTGACTTCCCAACCACAGCTGGGATGGAAGCTCCCTCCCTTCCCAACTCAGGCTGTGCGCAGATGGCAGGAGGTCCTGCACGAGCCTGGCAGGCAGCAGGCAGCTCTGGGAGGGCACTGACAAGGAGCCATTTTCCTACAGCTTCCCAGAAATCAGACTGCATGCAACAGAAGAGGATTTGCACAGAGCTCTCAAACACCCTTTGGTTGTAAATAATCGCGTGAGGCCTTGAATCAAAAAGATTCAGAGAGGGAATATTTCAGCAATCCATCAGCTTCCAGAACAGCACTGAGCATTTCACCAAGGTGTTGGTCCCTCTTACTTCCTTGCTCCCATCACTCTGCTCGCTTCTGGCCTGTTGCAACTTCCCTGCTGCTCTGTTTGACCATGCCGAATACGTGCGTCAGAAGCAGCACACGTGGGCTCTGTCTGGCAATTCTGTTTGCAGAGTAAAAATGCCAAAGAAGCAAAAAGTCTGCAAACATCGGACAAAAGCAGGCGTGCCATTGCTACTGATCACCTTCCAAGAAAGCACAGAGCAGATCAGCAAGTCCACAAAGCAGCGGGGAGCTGTGCAGGGAGAGGAGAGCAGCGTGCTGTCAGTCCTGCGAGAGGACGAGAATCACTCTCTCCCTTAGCTGAGAAGGGCAGCCCACATCCGCCTTCAGGTGGGAAGCTGAAAAGCAGACAGTGGCCATAAAGTAATGGCAAAGGGCCAGCCCGCAGCAGAAGTGTGATCTCCCAGGAAACAGAAGGGTTAGCCACACTTTGTGCCTGTCCCCTTCCCACTGAAGTACTCTGAGACCTTGAAAACATAAAGGACTTTCCCAGTACTTCACCTAGCAGAAAGAGAGGGACAAACCTATGGAACACACCACTATACAACGCAAAGCTGTAGTGAAGAGAGAAGGAAAACTCACTGCAGAGTGCTCCTACCTGATACAACCTGATGATATGTGGATGGCAGAGCATCTTCATAATCTGAACTTCTCTAAATATCTTCTTCAGATTCTCTTCATCCAGCTGTGTCTTATCAATTATCTTTATAGCAACCTAGCAGAAGGGGAAAAGTTAAAAAAGAGGTGATTTACCCAATCACATTTGTGGAAGAACGTTTAAAAACAACAAATAGTGCACTTCAGACTGTGCCGTGCTGCACACTGCAAGAAAACAGTGCTGTGCAGTCCGTGCCTTGGAGAGCCTGGGAGCTCTGCACAGCCTCACCTGCAGTAAGCTCCAGGGGCTGCGGACACACAGATGGGGGCAATGAAGGAAAGGGAAAGGCAGCAGGGCAGCAGGCTCTGGTGTTATCCACACCAGGACTTGCTGAACGTAGTGGGGCTGACACACACAGCAGTGAGGGGATGCAAGGCAGCTAACAAGCCTCGCACACCCCGTGAGCAGCAAACACTACATATGCACTGCTGCTTGCAAACCAAACTTCAGCCACCAACAAACCTCAGTGCAAGACAGCAGCTACAGTATGTTAGTTCAGCTCAAGATTTGTGGGCTGAATTAACATCCTCCAGCAAGTAGTTCTGCTTAGAGACTGCACCTTCCCTGAGAAAAGAGCCACTTTAACACAAGTTCTCCTGGTTGCTTTCCAGGCAATCTGCAGAACTATTGTCCAAGAAGACTGCAGAGTCACGTAAAGATCAGGGGAAGGGCACGCAAGGCAGCACTGCGGGCACAAGTGCTGATGATGCACAATTGGAAAGATGTGACACAGGAGCTCGAAGCCCAGTTATGCAAACACAAGCTTGCAGCAGGCTCCAGCATTCACTAGGGATGGGGACAAGTGCTTTGCACAGAAGCCTGTTGCAGGCTCTTTCTGCCTCTGTTCCACCAGCAGGAACATCCTGGTCCTGCAGGCACAAGCACACAGCACACGGTCGTGCTGCAGGGAGTGACGGCGTCCAACCAGCTCGCCGCTGTGACAGCACAGAGACAACACCTATAGAAACAAGAGGCTCTGAGATACCAGGAAAGCATTATTTGCCTTGCAACCAGACACTTGCCACAAGGATAAGAGCATTTTTTCAAAGGCACTACATAAAGGATAACCTCAACAGGGCCACCACCTGTACGCCGTCTGCCACAGGAGCTGTGCCATCACCCCTCAGCAGGCTGGGGTTTGGCACTCCTCAGCACAGCAAATTCAAGCTACTCCTGAAATCACCACTTCTTCTGCAGCCCAGTCCTTTGCAATCCGTGTAGCAGCCTGATCTAGCTGGGTGCCTCCACTCGCTGCAGGGGAGGTGGACTAGGCGGCCTTCATAGGTCCCTTCCAACTCAAACGACTCTGATTATCTTGAAAAATCAATTACCTTTGAAGTCTGCCATGATTAAAAGCATACAGAAGTCCCATTTTCTCCCTCCAACAAGATACTGCTGGTGGAAGGCAGGACCTGACACCGAATCAGCCTGCAGAAGCTGCACCACATGCGACTGGAACGCATCCAAGCTCTGAACTAACAGCCCTGACCTTCACACCCAGCGCAGGTGCTGGCAGCAGGGGAAGCCCCAGCGCACAGGGCCAAGCGCAGGGCCCTGCAGCTGCAGATGGGGCACAGGAGCACTGTGGGGCTGCTGCTGCCTGCCCAGGGGTGGCCCAGGAGCACTGTACAGAGCTCCCTGCCAGCCCAGAGAGGAAAGCAGACATGGCCAGCAGCAAGCTGGTCTGGGTTCTGGTGGTATGCCTCCCCTGGTGCCAACCCCAAGTGTGATGTGAAACGATGCTCTAAGAGGCACGGCTCTGTTTGGTGGGGGGAGGGGGAACAATGCTATCTTGAGGATCTTTAAAGGAATGATCTGAAGCAAATGAAAATGAAGCTATGTATTTGATGAGAAAATCCTTGCCAGAAGAATAGCTGCCCTGCATGTGAGCAGAACCCTGAAGAGGCACTATGTACAACAAGCTGCTTTTTTCACGTGAAACACTTAACTCAGAGCAGAGGAATCATTCCAGACGTCCAAGTCACCGAGCGTGCTTACTACAGCAGGAACAGAAGCTGTAAAGCAGCCAGGGCTGGCACTCAGAGTCAGGAGTAGCTGGCAGCAGCAGGGCTGGAGCCAAGGCACAAGGTGAAGCAGCACAAGCAGCCCCTGCACGCCGCTGCCAGGCACTAACGGGCGGTGATTAACAGGGTGACAAGTTGCTGCCGCGTCCCGGGCTGGCAGCATCCTCCATGGCCCGGCAGACACGCAGCAGTGCGCGGCTGTGAGCTGCTGGAGGGCCACCCTGCCAGGCTTCAGGGACGGTGCTCAGGAGTCGACTGGAAGACTTCAGAGAGCCAGGGGAGGTTTGGGAGCGCTCACCAAAGCCTCTCCCCAAGGACCTGCCTCATATGAACAAGCTTTTGTAAAGCTTAAACCAGCGATGCTTAAAAGAACGGCGAGAAGCTTCCTGCAAGCGTGAAGGCAAGATGTCTACCCAGAGACATGAGTCATCTTCAGGCACTAATATTTAAATGAGGATCCACAGGTCTGGAGCACTCCTAAGCTCCTCACTTATTTCACAGCTGTATATTTGCTCAAAGGAAATCTCATTTCCCGGCTTAATTATCTGAGTTGAGCTGACACTTCTGGCCAAGTTCAAGGTAGGCAGAGCATGTGAAGGGATATAACTCAGAACGGAATGGCATTCCTCTGCTCCTCTCTGATAGCACAGGGCAGAGTGCTGCCATCCCATACACCTGTGTAAGGTGTAAGAAGGCACTGCCTTCTTAAAGAGCTCCTACTTCCCCATCCAGTGGGTGGCCTTGAGTAAACCTGAGTGTGTCCCCTAAAGTGAGGAAGAGGAGAGACCCGGCACTTCTGAAGGAGTTTCTTCCAAACGCATTCATTGAATTTAAGTGCCTCCAGCGACAGAGATAACATAAAGGTAAAAGTCTCCTGAAAAGCCTGGGGAAAGCACCTCGTGCTCCAGTTTCAGGAAATTCAGGGCTTCCTCACCAGGCGCGGGTGGAAGCAGGAAATCCCCTCGGTGCTCCTGCAGAGGGACCTGCAGGGAGTGCCAGGGCTGGGGGAGGAACTGTGTGGGATTTGTGTCAGATGCTTGGATGCCTTTTGTCCAGAGGGAAGGAGTGGTTAAACTAAACAAAACAGTCCAAGTTGGTTTCTCCTTTCCTGCATTTCCCAGCTGGCTGCTGTCCTCCCTCCCTTGAAAGATGACTCGGGATTTCAACAAAAAGGAGGGCTCACATCAGCCGAGATGACTCCATCTAGAGACCAGCAATGCACAGAGCATGGAGGTTCAGTCATTCACCTGGATGTGAACACCTGCCCACACTCCAGCCGACCCCGCAGGTTATGCAGCCCTGGAATGAGGGCCACAAGTCCTGCTCCCTTACACAGCACAGGCATTTCCATGAGCTGCATACTGCCCAAGCAGGTGCGTAATTATTTTCTCCATAAAGCATTGCTTGGGATTCCTTCCAGTACTTGAAGGGAGCATATAAACAGGAAGGAGAATGGCTGTTTATGAGGGTGGATGGTGACAGGACAAGGGGGAATGGTTTTAAACTGAGACAGGGGAGGTTTAGGTTGGATATTAGGAGGAAGTTTTCACCCAGAGGGTGGTGACGCACTGGAACAGGTTGCCCAAGGAGGCTGTGGATGCCCCATCCCTGCAGGCATTCAAGGCCAGGCTGGATGTGTCTCTGGGCAGCCTGGGCTGGTGGCTGGTGACCCTGCACACAGCAGGGGGTTGAAACGAGATGATCATCGTGGTCCTTTTCAACCCAGGCCATTCTAGGATTCTATGACTGCTGGTCCTTTTGCTAATGCTTTCTTACCAGTCTTCTAATTGCGCTGTTTAGGAGCTGAAGGATCACAGCAGACGCCAGCACCCTGTGTGCATTAGCACAGCACACTCAGTGGGGCCACCGTCCCACTGGGCCAGGAGACATGCTGCTGGGGTCAGTGCCCTGGGCTTGGCAGAGGGCTGCAGTGCACCTCGAGGAGGAGGACAGCCCGTCGCTCATGCCAAGCAGTGTCTGAAGGAGCCAGGTGCTGCTTCACCCCCTCCCCTCCCCTCTGCCAGGCGTCACCGCTACCGGCTCAGACCCAGACAAGTGTTCCCATCACTCACAAGACAATTCCCATCAATCACCGCCCTCGTTGGCAGCTTCAGCCGGCAACAACCAGCCCCGTGTCAGTGACGCACGGCGGGTGGCTGCTGGGGATGAGCTGCAGCGGGACGCAGGGCTGCAGGCATGGCCCCAGCAGTGCCCAAGGCTGCTGCAGCCACAAGCACACCTCACACCAGTCAGAGCCATAGGAGAAGCACAGGCAGATGGGTTTCCTGCTCCGGTTGAGGGGAACGCTGGCATTTATGGCACCATGGCTGTGCAAAAGGAACAAAGCTCTTGAAGCGCTGAGGCCCAACCCCAATTAAGTGCACTCCCCCCTCCCTGCGAATCCCACATAAAAATATAGGGAGGAGAGAGCAAGGCTAAACATCATTAAATAAAGCACAAGTTAAGCTACAATTAAAAGTGGAAGAAAACCGTAATCTAATTTCTTAAACAATGAAATGCTCTTTAAAAAGTAGTCTGAAAAATTAACTGTTCTTTTATCAGAAGTTAATGAAGCTTGCAGGCAGCAGGATACACGCCAGCTCTGGGGCATGCATGCTGCTACCAATTAACAGAATGTTCCCTCCACTTCTAAACGCTTCATTTTCTCCCTCCTCGGAGCCAACTAACACACCAGTGGTTTGAGGGACAAATTGTTACTTGGAAGAAAAGTTGAGCTCCTAAAAACAACAATCCATAAAAAGAAGGTGAGGCTTTCGAGCTGATGACTGTGAGGGTCTGGCCATGGCATCGCCTTGCTTCTCCTCGCCTGGTGTGCTCCAGCTGAACGCTGCTCCGTGTTCTCCTGATCCTAAAGCTGTGCTGGGTATGTGTGAATGGGGGGGGCCAGCCAACCTGCTCTTAATAGGAGACTGCAGTAAGGAAGTGGGTTTTAAAAGCAGCCACGTGTACGAAATAAACATGTCAGTCTTATAGAGACCTGAAAACTAGCAAAACTCCAAGTGAAAAAGCCTCCCAGCCTGAGCCCTGAGCTGACTTTATTATGCCCAAGGCCCCAGGCAGCCCAGATGCTTGGTGACTGATCCAGGTCAAGAGTGCCCATCATCTGATTAGCCCATCACCATCCCTGGGTTGGGAAGAGAGCTAAAGGACTGTGCCAGGGCAGGAGCATTAGTCTTGGTGCAGAAAATAATACCCACTTGTAGGGATTCAAAGTTATCCAGACATCCTGTTTATCAGCTAACGTGGCTCATGTTCATGCATACTTCCTTGAATCACCGCTGCCCTGCCAACAAGGAGAACAAATCCCTGCTGGCAGGGGAGGAAGGGGCAGGAGGCACCTGGGTGCTGAATGCCTCTCTGTCACCACTTCCTCTTACATCTCAAACTCAAAAAGAGTTTGGGATGTACCGGAATGGGTCTGCCTGTAAATTCCACCGTGCATTGAAGTTAAGCCATGAAGAACAGCTCACAGCACTGCACACGCATGGAAGGGACCAACCACGCTGCCAGCAGCTGGGCTCACACTGGCAGCCTGCAGGACAGGCTCTGGAAAGGCAAACGGCCCTGGCTGCCCTCCCCACGCCGGCTGATCTTCCCTCAGCCTCACTGGGAAGAGAGCCTGTGCCCAGCGGCCTGCTAAATCCAGTGAGCCCTGCAGAACAGTCACACATACAGCCAGCTGGGGAGGCCGAGCACCCACTGAGAATGAACATCAAACTTCTCAAAGAGAGGAGAAAAAAGATAGGAAATACTAGGCTGTGTTCAGCGGAAAGAAGCCATGACGGAGATCATTCCTTCTTCCGTGTACTGAGCAAAGAAACAGCTGAAGACGCTGTGCTGGGCTAACATCTATCCCTTACCACTCAGAGCTATAACCCTGATTGAAGTCTCCTGTTTGGATGGCTATTCCATAAAGAAACCACCCTCACGATTTCAGCTCAGTTGTTTCTATAGTGGCGTAAGTTAAAAATCAGAAAAGCCACGCGCTTTTCAGGCTGTGCCCATGTGATGGATGTAACCAGCTACAAAGTAATAGTGCCAGTAAGTGTTAGCACAAGTCAGCAATCGATCTCCTCCACCTAACGGGAGCCAACAGACGGCACTGACAAATTGACTGCCCTGGAAAAATAAAATAAAGCATGTTTAGGAAAAACACAGTTCCCGGAATTGTTCAGAAGCCCCTCTGCTTCAAATCCCTCCTGGGAAACCCCCAGGAACACACACAGATGTATTCTGCTATAGATGAACGAGTCCACAGAGCTCGGCTCCACCACCCACGGCACAGGGCAACCAGTGCAAAGCTGGCATCCATACCGGCATCGGGACGAACCGATAGGCGAGCTGCAGAAGGCCAGAGGAAGTGCAAAAAGAGGCAGGGTGTGATGGGTGGGGAACTGGAGCCAAGCACTGCCTAGAGAAGGACACGCAGAGGTCAGAGCAAAGCCAGCTCACTTCAGCATCCTACCTGCTGGACAACAGCATGCTTGTCACCAGACCAGAAAAAACTCCCTCGACAAGCTGGTGGGCACCAGAGGCACCTACAGCTCACGATTAAGTCACCAGCAGAACGAACCTAACCGAAAGCGATGTGCAGATAAAACTAGGCCATTCTGCAGCAGAACTGGTGGCTTTTGGAGGTGCCATAAGTGCAAACATTGGCAGCGACTGAAAGCAGGAAACTGTGGACCAAAATGTGTCTAGCAGAGTTGCATTTGCTCAGGAAGGAAGTTATCACCTCGTCCACATCCCTCTTCAGAATCAATGCCGTGACTTGTACCCTGCACAAGGTGAAGAATATACTGACGGTGTTTGGAGAAAAGTCAATATGCCCAAATCCTCTCGGCCTGCTGCAGTGTTAATACTCCACTTGTGTGAAAGCTGCACTCTGCTGTGACCTCTCCTCGTCCCCAGGGGAACAGGACTGGAATTTCAATGACAGAGGCAGAAAAACGCTCACATCTACAGCCCAGCACACCAGCTAATCCCCACTACAGAAACCTCATCGTTTCAGTGCACATACAACAGCCTACACACGCCGTTCGGATTATCACAGCTAGAGGAAACTCACCCACAACACCCCCGGGAGCCCAGCCTGGAGGCACACGGACAGCCCAAGCACCAATCCCTCCCTGCCCAGCTTATCACCAACTTCACGCCAGCAGCTGCAGCTTCTCCTTTCAAAAGGAAGCTATCGAATGCACACAGGAGCTGCACGTCCGAACCGAGCTGCTTCACAGCACGAGCCTCAGTGCCAAACAGTGACTTAATCCCAAATGCAAATCCTTGCTTTTCCTTCTTTTCTGAAAGATAAAAGGGATGACAGGTCTGCTCCTGCAGCCCCTGTAAGTTGGAACTAATGTTCTGCAAGCAACAAGCCAGCTTGACTGCCTTGCTAGAGCTGGCCTCCAGTAATTGTATTCTCCTTCACTTGTCACTGTTTCCTTGCATCATAGGTCAGCAACAGCACAGTTCTGGAGAGCTGTTCTTAATTACTTCATCACTTTGGGTAACAGCAGGAAACAGACTCCAAGTTACCTTCGCTGCCTGCTGAGCGCGCTCATACCAGCTGCATGCAGGCCTGTGGAACAGCACGATGGATGGTAGGATCCCAGGGAGAGACAAGGGACACATCACTGGAGATCCTAATTAGATGAACGAACCATTTCAGGACGTGAAGAAACTTCTTTAGCAAGTCACAAGTTCTGCAGCTGCAAATGCTTCAGTTTGTGACAAGCTGCACCAGAAAACATCATCTCAAACTGAAGATGCAAGGCTTGGGAAGAGAAAGAACCGCACCAGCCAGCTTCTGCACTGCACAGGATTGTTACACCGAGCTGCATAGCTGGGTAGGTCTGAAAACCTGAATGCCAACATGACTCAGCTGAACTTCACAGCTAGACCACAAAGGCAGAATATCTATGGACCAATACCAAGCAAGCCTAAGCCCAAGGCAGCAAGGGTTAGCAGGAGCTAAGGAAGGTGCTCTGCCCACCCCTGCTGTCCCCAGGCCAGCTCTTCCTTGCCTTCCTTACAGCTCGTTTCTGCCTCATCATGGCTCAGCTAATGAGAAGCTTTCCACTGTAGAAATTGAGATCTCCCAAACCAGAGCATGCTTTAATCAGTTCACAGAGATTAAGTTGCAAATTAGGCCACTATCTGGTCAAATCTAACCCATGCTGCAGGTGCAAAACACATCAGACAGATGATTAATGGGAAAGCAGCTTTTGCTTATAACATTAGCAGTGGCCCTCCATTAATTACAGTGGGATCTACTGAGGCAGCCAAGTACGGTGTGGGTTTGCTGGAGCAAAGGGAAGGAGCATTCAGACACACATCCTGCCCTGCTTCAGCCTGCGATGCGCTGACAATCTGCAGAGCTACCTCTGTGGGTTCTGTGCAAATTAAAAGCAATCGCAACACTTAATGCACAAAGATTGCACTTGTTAATTAAAGCCAGTACTTGAACGAGCTTGGTTTAGCTAGCGCAGAACCTAATGGTGGCACATTTCAATCTGTCTCAGCTGGTTAACTCCTCAAATGCAAGGTGCAAAAGCAGATCCTGGTTGAGTGAGCATGAGCTGCTCTGCAGACAGTGTTTGAGTCCTATTGCTGCAGCAAGCAGACAGCAATGCAGCAATTCCAGGCAGGCCCACGTGGATGCCTGCTGCTGCACAGCCTCCAGGCCCCTGCATGGGAGAGAAGCTGAGGACTGAACCCAGCTCTGGGAAGAAGCTTGCCCATCTCGGTCCCCTCTCCATAGAGGCCATGCTTTTATTCCAGGGCACTACATTCGGGCTGTTTTTTCAGCATTCCTTCATAAAGGAATTAAAATAGTTAAACTTCTGTCTCAGTACAGATAAGCAAGGCTGGGGTGCATCCGTGCAGCACTGGCTGTCAGGACACAGCACTAACCTCACTTAAATCAAGGAGAAGGGAGGAAAGGCCTGGGAAAATCAGATGACAACACAGGATGTTCTCATCTTTTATCTGCTGCCTTTCCCACACATGGAGAGCAGCGCACATCAGCTGCACGTAGGAGGGAAACAAAAAGCAGTTGCACACATTCAGCTCCACACCTCAGCAATGGAAAAAACTGAGGGGGATTGGTGGGAGGGGGAGAGCAGCAGGGACGTCACGGGCTGGGGATCCTGCAGGAGGGCAGGTTGCCTGGAGACAGAGCCAGGAGCAGGAGGGGAGGCCGATGCTGGGAAGCGGAGCTGCCTGGCAGCAGCAGAGCTCAGCAGAAAGGCATCAGACTTCAGCTCTACAGCCAAAAGCTGCTTGAGGGGCAGCCAGCTGCGTTTGTTGTGAAGGTTTTAGCAAACTCAGACGTCCAGTGGGTGTTCCTTCATTTTGCACCTTCTCACAGCCTTAGGAAATGCCGATGCTGCACTACAGCTCAGAACAGGACGGGCCTCAGCACTGCTAGGAAGGGCCCCGCTGCAACCAGGTGAGACCAAAAGCACTGCAGCTTGCTTTGGAGGGCATTGACGCACCAGGTTCTCCTCTGCTATTTTAATTGCAGAGACAGCACAGGGGAGGAGACTACAGTGAATTCATTTATAGTAGCAGTGACGTGTGTAAGCCTCCCCAGCGACATCCAATACCATCCAGCAGGCTGGAACAATATCGGGAGAATTAGACAGGTTCTGAGCACATCAAAAAGCGTGCTGCTGAAAGCCAGGCCCTCCATGACTTGCAGGAATTACAGCCAGAATCGTCCCATCCCAACTGCTGCTGGGAGCACCCAGGCACGGCCAGCTGGTCAGCCTCAACGTTGCACTGCAACACAAACATTCAACAACAACAAGACTGAGTTTCCCAACACCTACCTCCCATTTGTCTGCAGCATTCCAGGTGGTTTTAGCAGAAACTGACTGACAGACATCTGATTTGTAACAGCTTTTGAGATTGCCATTTTAAGATGAGAAGCGGCTGCTCAAGAGCCAATACTGCTAAAAATAAAAGGGGCTGCTGGGTCCAATCAGTGACATTTTATGAATACACATCACATTAAGAATGAGCATCCTGAAAAAGCAGGAGTGCAAACTCTATATGAAACAAACGTATCAGTGCTGTGCCCAGAACCAGGCAGTGGTGTGGAGCTGCTGCAGCCAACACACCCAGCTCGGGGCAGAGCCAGAGCCCAGACCTGCTTCCAAGGTCCCCTGCACTGTAATTATCGTGTTTCTTGTGTTGCTAATGCCCCTGCCTGCAGCCAGCAGAGCCGGAGGAAATAATACAAGACTGTTACTCACTGACACTACATCGGAGCAACCCCGGGCTCTCGGAGTTGCTTAGCAGCACAGTTTTGGAAATGTAGTCGCACGCAGGAAGAAATCTGTCACAGCAGGCTCCACATCAAGAATGCCGGGCGGCAGCAGCCACCGGTCACCCGCTGGGGAGCTAAGCCGTGCTGCAGTGCTGAGAGCTGGTGGAGAAGGACAGGGCACAGCACCTCCTGCCACACGAAGCCTTCACTTCTGAGTGCTGGAAGCTGTGAGCATAGTGGAGCAGGCAGGTTTTACTTGTTCTACTGAAAGGTACCCTGGACTTGTCATTTGGCTTTAACTCCGATGACCCAAACACAAACAAGTGGTACATTCAGGCACACAGCTGAACGCGTAACTCAGATGTGAATGCAAGTGAATTGGTTTATCAAAAAGCAAAAGCAGAAAAATAAAGAAACTTAGTTGACAGCGTGCATGAAATGCTCAGAAACATGCTGTACACTTGCCTGTGAGTATTTTTAAGCAGCACTTGCATTGCTACCATCTCTGCTTGGGTCCAGAGGTCACCAGCAGGACGACAGCATGCCTCAGCCCAGCACACACACAGCCAGCACTGCCCCGCAGCAGCTGGTTTTTAAAGACAACATACATGCACCAAGAGTGGTGCTGGTTTGGCCGAGCACTTCTCTGTGCAACTCGAGAAGTTCTGCCTCCAGTGTGCCATAAGCTGCGGGGGAAAAGCAGCTGGCCCAGCACCAGGTACCAACGCACGTCCTGAAGGGATGCAGCAGTGGATCTCAGGAGACACGAAGCACTGGAGCCTTGTCTCTCCTCGTGCACGCAGTGACAGACTACACCTGCAAGCGTTAGGTTGGGTGAATCTACTTGGATATTCAAATTAAACCAAGAGCAGTAGTTAGAAAAGGGAATTATGGCACGATAACGCTGCAGCTTAAAGACTGCCAAACAGTAGAAACCTGTGCAGCACACTGAATGACGGGCACTCCTTGCAGTCCCCAGCTAGATCTGCTCCCAGAGACCTCAGCAGAGCTCAGTGCTGTGCCAAGGGACAGCCGCACCAAGACCCCAGCAGGGGCATGGCGAGGGACCGGCCCCGGCAATCGTCTTCATCCACCAAACGCAGACACCTCCATGTCACCACCTATACAGGCTGCTACACAACCAGCAATACTTGTATCTGGTTTCATAGAAACCACACCCAATAAACCAAGTCAAGATGCAGCTGTTAACCATCAGCCAGTTAAGGTTTTGCACGTGGTCACTAGAAGGTAAGTATTTCAGATGAACAAAGCGACAGCCTGCTGTGAGCAGAGCACCAAGGGCGTGCTGGGAGACCACAGAACAGGGCCGTGAGCAGGGCAGGAGACCCTGCAAGGTGCTCCCATCTTTTGCTAGTTCCCTATGAGCAAATTACCATTCCTCCCCAGCCGGTCAGTTTAGGATAGCAATCAGAAGGTGATACCATTGCATTTGTGACTAAGGGTGCCAAATGCATTGCTGGTACTGGATCTCAAGAGCACTCAGCAGGGAGGGAGCGAGATCTTGACAGGACAGTGAAGGATGAAGCAGAGCACATGCCAGATCTAGATGATGTATTCAGAAATGTTTAGAGGCTGCATTTCCAGCAGCAGCCTTCATGCAGTTCGCTGTCATTAGCTGGCAGTTTCTATGGGAACAAATAAGCAGTGGCCCCGTCACAAAATGTAACCCGCACTTTCTTACTGCTCGGCACCAAACCCGCCCTCTATCAGCGCATCCCGAGCTGCCAGGCCCAGAACAGTGCTGTTTTCAGCACACACGTGCGCTGCCCTCAGCGCTTATGATGAAAACCCCCCGCCCTGCAAGGCGCTGCGCGAGCCACCGGGATTCATCTGCTCCCAGCAGCAGCCAACCCATACAACAGTGGCTTTAATTCAGGCAGCTTCTCCCACCCATATAAATGCTCCTTCTGGGAGCAGACCTTTTCTATGTGAAAAATGTTGGCAGTAGCCAGGGGAAGAGCCAGAACTGCTGAATCCTGAGTGCTAATGTCATCGCTGGGCCAGCTCCCACCAGCCTCCAGAAGGTGCCTGCTCTGCACAGGCACAGCGGCTGAGGACAAGCAGCACCGTGGAGGCCAAGCAGTCCGTCACCCCCCAGCCAGCCCTCACCTCTCAGCATCCTCTCCACACCACTCACCCTCTTCCCACCTGAATCATCCCAAACACCTACTGCTGATCTGGGACTGATGAAGCACCTGAGCCAAAGGCAGCCTGACCCACAGATGGCTTTCTCACATCACAGAGCAGCCTTGCAAAGATTCCCCACATGGGGATATCAGCTCCCAGGCCGACGTCTGCAGCCAACCCCAGGTCTCCTCTGTGCCCTCTGCAGGGTGACAGAGCCCACAGCTGCCTTCAGCCCTCTGCGCCCAGGGGAGGTTATAACAGCTACAGGGAAGAGTATGGTTGACAGCTTACATTCCATCATCAAGTTTGGCTTTAAATAAACACATTTTTCTGCAGCAGTATTTCCACCAACCTGAGAGAGGGGGGATACTTCAGTAAAGAGAGAAATGTCCTCACTCTCGCCAAGGACAAACTAATAGCTTGCTGGGGACAAGGGAAGCTTGGCAGGTATTTCCACTAGCAGTTGCTGGCGATGGCAGAAGGCACCAGGTACCTGCTCCTTGTGGCCTCTGGAACGCAGCCTCTCCCCCTACAAGCTTCAAGGAGGTTTTTTCCTGTAGGAACACAGTGATCAGCCCCAAATTCACATTTATTTCATAACAATGCAAGCTTGACAGAAGATCCTTTCACAGCAATAGCTGCACAGGACGCCTTCAAGAGTCACCTTCCACCTTACAGCACTAGAGAAGCACACGAGCCATTTCCAACAACAGAACCTGATCTCCCTTCTCAGTAGCAGTCCTCGCAGGCCTGACAGGCACCCAAAATTCTTCAAAAAGAGAAATTAAAACAAGGGATAATGGAGTATTTTTAGAGCAGGAGACGCTGCTATTTTGAAAGCAGCCTTCAGAATCGTAGTACCAAAGTCTGGTAGTTGTAGCTGCTGCTTTACCACTGTAAGTCATATTCTGAGGGAGTAAGACAGCAGCCAATACACGAGCGTAGGCATTGCACAACTGGGCTTCTGCAAGCACTTGGTGTGAAGAATAATGTTCTTAAAAGATTTAATTTCCAGGGAATGTTTAAATACTGAAGAGTAAACACTGAGTCAGAGGCAGGCACTAAATACAGGTAAATGCAGCAGGGGCACGTGGAAGCAAAGCCGCAGCCTGGAATTTGCTCAATGCCTCCCCTTGTACGTGTGAAATTCTGGGCCCTGCAGAGGACAAAGCCTCTTTTATGCTTGCAGAAACTGCAAGAAAACAAAAACCAAACAAATAAAGCCAAGCTACAGATCCGTTTGGGGGTCTTAAAACAAGGCTGCAGCACTCAGCTTCGCAAGGCTGAGCTGTCGGTATTTGAGCCTTCCAGCCCATGCGAGGCACAGACGGGCGGGGAGTAGCAGCCCAGGAACGGCTGAGCAGCGCAGCGGTGCAGAAGAAAAGGACTGAATCGTCCCAAGTGTTAAAGGAGCACTTCAGAGCCCAGCTCCTGTGTGTCCGCTCCTCCAGGCTCCCTGCCCACCCCGCGTGCAAAGAGTAGGGCAGGCCGTGCCCAAGCCGCTTCCCAAAGCTGCTCTGCCCCGTGCAGCAGCGCTGTGCCCTGCTGCTCCTCACAGGGCTCCCCCCTGCAGCCGCACCAGGAAATGGAGAGCGGGGCTGGCTGATTTCGTTAGCTGGAAATTTGGTTACCTCTCATCCTCTCCAACTCAGCGTTAGGAAGAGAAGCCACCAACCTCTCCCAGTCAAATACTTGTAAATTATCAAATTCTTAGTCTAACACAAAGGAATGGTGCAGGCAGGTTTACTTCATACGATTTCTTTTAAGAGCTCCACTGAGTCCAACAGCCACAAAACCCAGAGCTATACGTACTTCCCATTAACTCTTGCTGTCCACATGTGACACAGATACCGTACATTTTCTGTTAACAACTCAGCCTTCCTAATGCACCCACCAGAACTGATGTTCTGTATGACAGCATCCAGTGCTGACCAAAGGCACCAGACCTGACTGCAGAACAAACCCTCGCATGAGATGGCATTTGTTAATACCTTAATACCTAGCTGAACTCCTATTTCAAAACAAACTCAAACCACGATAAAGACATGGAAGGCACAGTCAGAAGCTTGCACAACATCTAGAAACACACAGGCAGTTAGTGCAGCACATGCACAGGGCAGGGCTTTCCCCAAGCATTCGCCCCACTCACCGTGCAGGCACAGCACTGCTCTGCCTGCCCTCACCCACACCAATGCCTCGACCCAGAGCAGTGCCCAGGCACCTCTGGAACAAAGTGGAAATGGGAGGGGGACCACAGAGGGCTCTCTGCAAGCTTGGCAGCCCACGTGGGAGCTGACACAGCCAGGGTGGGCGAGCTGGAGCCAGGCAAACAGCTTTGGCTCCCAGGCTGGAAGCCTGAAAAATTGGAAGTGGCACTCCATTTGTTTAAATTACCTTCTGAAACCATGCTCCATATGTGGGAATAAACAGTCACTCTGGTAGCCCTAAACACAACCAGGAGTAAATTGTTCCAAGATGCACATCTGCATTTACCAAAGATTAGACGGATGGGCTGCCAAGTCAGCATTTGATTTTCCTTAAAATATTGTTTTTTTCTTAAACGGCAGCACAGAGCAGCACTATATATGGAACAGATCACCGTGACCACTGCCTCATTCTCTAAAGATCTCAGTCTGTCCCTCTGCCTTGTGCAAGCAGAGCCCACCAAACAGAGCACGCCCTGTCAGTCCCTCTCACAGCGAGCCTCAATAGCCCGCGGCACTGCGGAGCCCAGGAGAGGAACAGTCTCTCCCCAAGCAGCAGCACAAGGCGTTTTCACACTTGTGCCCACACAGGGGGCTCCCTGCTACTGCTCCAGAGCCACTCGGGTGAAGTTACCCTACGGGTGCCTTCAGAAGGACAGAGCAAAGCAAATACTGGAGGAGGTTGGAACGTACCAATTCTTTTTTGCACATATGATGTAAATTGACTGGAGGTCAATCACACAGATTCTGGGACAGCGATGGGCTTCAGCAGAAGTACTCAGCCTTATTTTGCACACGTGGAAGCACAGCAGTCAGCCCAGCAGGCTGCCCAGCTCAGCGCTTGCCCCGCTCGCACCGTGTGCTGTGCAGGGATCTCAGCGAGGAGCTCGCGCTGTGCGGGTATCGAATGGCACACCAGGAAAACAAGCTGCTTGCTTTCTAAACCTGGACCATCACAAGACCACCACATAAATGTCAGGCACAGCGCTGCCCGCCCAGCGGCCACAAGCTCATTTGGTGCTTGCTGGCTGCCATTAGGACACAGCCACAAAGCAAGGCACGCACGGCGCATGGCTTATCGGAGGCTGAGCAGCACCCAGTTGCTCAGGTAACCCAAGCACTGCGTGTGCCACACGGCCTGCAAGTAATTAAGCACACGCTGCTTGCCAGCACTGCCTGGTTGGAGCAGCAATCTGGAGCATTCCGAGGCATCCCTTCCCCAGATCTCCTCCTTTGATCATTCTCAGAACAGTAACTGGCACTGAACGGGGCACTGCTCCCACCACACGTTGCCATCACTGTAACCAACCTGGAAAGATTTAGCTCGCTCACAAAAAGAAGACAACTCCCCACTCATAAGCAAGCACAGGACCTTAAACTTTTGACTTCACACCTAGCTGAGTTCCTGTTTATTCAGTGGCACGCAATTACAAAATGCAGTATTGCTTCCGAAGTGCACAATCAGAGAAGGTAGGAAGCTGATTTAACAAGCAATTTAATGATCCTGAGCAAGGCAGATTTATGGCAGCCATACAAGAAAGCATGGAAGAAGTGCTGCAATCCAAGCAGCGCGCTCCTTTGATATCAAGCTTTTATCCAGCTATTGACTGCTTGGCCATGGGTAGCTGACTGACAGTTAACTGAGCCCTTCCACTGTTTTGCATTTTTAGCATGCACCAAAAGCCCAAGGAGTCTGAAACAGCTGCAACATCAGAGATACCATGATAGTAAAGAAAAAGGAATCCAGAGCTGCATTAAGGTTCCATAATACAAAATCTTTCCATGCAGCTGCAAAGTCATACAGAAGTGCTGTGTAGCTCTCTGCTGAGCACATACTGAACCAATTAAACAAGAGCCTCCTAAGCCCCACACAACCTCAGCAGCTATCACATTATAGATCCTTATGTAAGGCACGGTGACGTAAATACAGCCTCCCTTGACACACGGAGGGTGCAAGATGAGCGAGCCTGCAGGAATTTCAGATCACATTTCTGATCTCCTCTATTCAATCATTCGTACCATTCGTGATGACCTTGCTCTCCAGGGACATACATTACCAGAAGCAGATTTCTATCTAAATGAGATTTCTATCAATTTAAACTATACCAGCAAGAAAACAGAGCCACTGTCTTGCAAGGCCGACCACTATTTTCTATTGAAATGCAGGTATAAAAAAAGCTTATTTACCAACTGCAGGGCTGGTAACACCAAACCAGCCCAGTGCTCGGAGCCAGCTAACCCAGAGTTTGTGTTTCAGCTGTAATCCCCCCTCCTGGGAAGAGAAAGGAGATCACGAGAAACACGCAGGCTGCTGAAGAGGCCTTCGAGGCGGCACGCTGCTCCTCCCCGCCCCAGCCCTCCCTTCCAACCTCCACCCTCACCAATCCCAACAAATTTACTGCCACACAGACTCATCTCCAAGCCTTCAGACACGTCCAAGTAAATTTAAAACCACGTATCAAAATCCCAACCAGCCAAGATCAAATAATCGTGCTAAAATAGACCCTCTGCTTATTTCAGTTCAGCCCCAGCACCGCTCAGCCTAGCGGCAGTGCAGGACGACGTCAGCCACCAGAAAGAGAACACCACCGTGTGTGCCTAAAAGTTACTTTTTAACCTTGTTCTGCTGTGCTCCCAAACACACAGGAGCCAACGTGCTTCCAGCAGCCTCACTGGTGCACGCCTGCAGCTTTGCTTTGGGTCAGCACTGCTGCTCCTGCAGCATGCTGGGATCTCTCCAGGCAGATCGCTTCCCACGTTGGGTTTTTCCCCTCCCAGGTGTCCAGCTTGTGAGCAGAAGAGCACGCCAAGTTTAAGAGCAGAAACACAACTTCTCCAGCATGACCAAGTCAAACACGTTTGGTTTTCTTTTGGAGGCCCAGTGTTTAGAAGAGTCACTTGCAACGGGTCACTCTCACTGTGAGAAGGGCTGTAAGTAAGACAAGTCTCCACCCAAAGCAAACGGGATTCAGCAGCAGCCTTAAAAAACTGAAGGACCCTTTTCCCAAGCAAAGTTACACAGCCCCACTGCTGCAGAACGCAAGTGCAGCCCATGCACACAGCTACTTTCACTCAGCTTCGCCCGTAGAGCACAAACCAGATCCATTAGCATAAGCTAACCACTTCCAAATCCGACAACAAAAACACCTATGTTGCTGCCCCTGCATGAAAGGCATCTGACAGAACTTCCTGTGGGTGCAGAAAGGCTCCGACCTCCCCACCAGCAGCACAGCGAGCACAGGAACAGCCCCTGCTTGCCAGGCACAGCCCTGCTAGAGTCCAGAAGAAGGGAGAGGTGAGCAGAGCTGGCACAGCCACAGAGCTCCGTGTGAGTGGGAGAGCTTTCTGCAGAGAACTTGCCTTTCCAGAAATGATCTCCAGCCACATCGGCATGAGTCTATAAATCAGGTGCAAAAGGAAAATGGAGTTTCTATTCCAGCATCCATCAAACATTCCTTGCATGCAACAGCCGCCCCAGGGGAAGCGAGAACTTTTCCCCACTTATGAAATATGGTAGAGTCTTCAAGATTAAGTAACACTGACATCTGAGACAGCCATAGCCGGCTAAGGCCGGCACGTGCACCTTCTGAAGTCAGTCCTTCCCACCAGCAGGACCACCAACCCACACACACAGCACATCCCACAACCTAAGGATGAGGCCAGCCCACACAAACCCAACCCCAGCGCTGACAGCAGCCGTGGAAGCAGAGCAACCAGCAGCGTGGTGGTGGCAGACCTGACCAGATGGGGCTCCGGCCATCCTTCCCCCTCCACCCCTCTCACTGTGTGGCTTCCCCTGTCCAAGGGAAGCTGGCGAGCGGAGGGTAAACAGTTCTGCTGGATCCCCATGGGGAAGAAGAAACAACTTTGCCAACGTCACATCAATGGAATGTGAGGGAACTCGGCACGCTCAGTGAGGAGGACAGCTACACTGCAACCTGCCTGCGTGCAGCCATGGGAAGCACACAGCTCACTACAAGGTAGCTGCATTCACACTCAGGATCCCATCTGAGGGTCTGAAGAGAGATTCGGGCTTGTAGGAAAGTTATGTTAATCGAATGACTCACTTGATAGGAATGTACAGTCATTCCAATGCAATGGAAAATCTAGAGATGAGAACGCTCAATCTACGCATCCAGCAGAAAGGTTAGGGCAGCGTTTCTTTAAAAAGCATTACTCATCCCTGCTTCAGCTGCACAGCAGTGCAGAGGTGTGCAGAAAGGAGGATGAGCAGCACCAATTACTTTGATCAGCTGCAGTACAAAACAACCAGGTAAGAGTCAGAAAGCATAAAGCAAGATCCAAGCCCCCAGATGTGGGAAGCTGCACCATGCAGCCACTTCCCAGCCATCGGGTCTCAAAGGGGTAACATTTGAGGCAGGCTTTTCAGCTCTGCCCCATTCTCACTGTATCTGAAGATACGTGTATCAGGGTGGGAAATTCACACACTTCCTAAAGCATTAGGAGGAGTTCCCCACCCCAGAGCTCCGAGAGCTAACTGGAGTGCCCTGTTTACCCAAGAAGAAAAAGAAACAGTGCAAGCCTGAATTGCAAACAGCCTAAACTCTGCATTACACACATGCTTTCCTAGGCTCCCAAAGCTGCACTCAAGAAGTGCAGATATACAGTTACAGAGCAGAGTTTATTCAGCAGCTATCTAAACAAACTGCTAATTAACAAAGGCGTTTATGCAAAGGGGGTTACACAAAGAGCTTTTAAGTTTGCCATTCCAGTTTGATTTGATGATCCTTTGCCATTTTATGAGCTGGATGGAATGGCAGGGAAGCAGCTTGCTGCCTCACACAGGCCATGCTCTCTGTGCCATCCTCCTGCAGGCAGCCTGGAAGCCAGGCACTGAGTTCCCCCAGATGGGAGGTGAGCTGGAAGCCCTCCCATGCCACACACCCTTCTCAAACCCCTCAACTGCCTTCAGGTCTGTTGAAAAGCAGTGCAACGAGGAGCATATGGATAGATCCAAAGATACTCTGATTCCCTACAGAATGCCAGCATATATATTGCTGTAATTAGCCTCTAGCACAGAGAAAATTTGTTTCTGAAAAGCCTCTGAGCAAACAGATTTGGTTATATAAAGCTCAGACCCTTCCTCTTTTGCATGAGCTGATAGCCTTATTGGTGACTGGGATTTGCTATTAAAACATCACTCCCTGCACAGACGAAAACACAACCAAACAGAACAGCTTCCCTGTCCAACACACTGCTGATGGTCTGGACACAGTGCCCAGTTAAACAACATCTGCAAGGAACACACTGGATCAGAACCGCCTTGCCATGCCAAGGAAGGGCCGTAGCAGCCTGCAGGCAGGGAGCGGTCGGTGCGAGGAGCCCTGCACGAGGCTGCAATGCAACGCCCCAACAGCCACCAGCAGCCCATGCACCTTCTGCTGCTGCAACACATCCTGCTTCCATGAGGATAACAAGTCGCTGGGAACACCTCACCAACCACACAGAAAAGGTTCATTACAGTACCGAGAACTTTCAAATAACTGCAGGTTAGCACCGAAGGCTCTATCTTTTATCTAAACAAATGCTGCAGGACCAGGCTTGTTTCAGGCACCTACGCCCTTGGAGCTTCTGCTCCTGATAGCAAGCAGTTGGTTCTGTGCAACTCACTGAGATCACCTGGCTTCCCTGAAAGAGCACAAAGATGTTCTGCCTCGGGAGCTGTGCCTCGCATTCTGGTTTCTTTACTAGTAAACACACAACAGGATTCTCCCCCACCCCCAAGGTTCTGATAAACCTCTTGTGGTCGAAGCTTTACTGGAAGCCATGCTTCCTAACTTGCTAGTTTTTCATAATACTCTTTCATGAAGCAATTTAGATACCTAAAAACTGAGCTAGAATGAAGCTTCTCAATGCTGAGATGGAAACACAACCGGCCCTCTGTCAGCTCGTGGCTCCCAGCAACCACCTCAGCTTCTGGAGAAAGCTGCCTGACACCCCGCTACCTCCGCGGCCTGAAGGAGGCCAAACTGACACAGATTCTCCTTGCAGAAGGCTGGTAAATAGTGCATTCATACACTAAGCTATAGTAACCCAACTGCTTGTGAACCCCAGTAAATAAGCAGAGTCCCCTCCTGCCCTAAGAACAGTAGGTGAAGCAAAGGAACCGAGCGCAGCAACCACAATGGCAGTAAAATACAGTTAGCTACCCAGCCTCACTCCCAAATTTCTCCTCAGAAACTCGTTGGCTTCTCAGTAAGACAGCAGCTCTGGATGTGCCTTATCCAATAATTCTCAACACAAAATACATAAACAGTCCCTGGAGCACAGATGGAAACTGATGCCTCTCCCCTCCCAGGGGAGTTCCCTCATCACTAGGCTACAAAATCATGTTCCCTCTTGCTTTCGGTCTTTGATGATACAAATCTTACGTTCCTTCCTACACAGCACCCCAGTTTCAACAGGAGAGGCAGCACATCCCCTCCCTCATTAGCCTGCAGCGCAGCGGTCGGGCGCTCTCAGAAGATGGAGTCGTGGCCCCGTGAGACAGCTCACCTCGCTGTCCCCACCAGCATCACCTCACAGCTCCCTTCTCTCCCTGCTGGTATTGGGGTTTGCCTCAGGGCCAGCTCACCCGCTGCAGGCAGACTCCAGGCTGGAGCAGACACCACAAGCACTCACCTGCCCCAGGTACAGGTTTGCCCTTCTCATGAGAGCAGGATGCTGAGCGAAGCTGCTCAACAGCAGAAGTTGAGTTTTCCTCCTTGTAGGAAATCAAACTTGCACAACAGCATTTTGCTTGAAGAGACTCGAGAAAAGAAAGCATTAAAAGCCAGATTTCCTCTTCTTTTAACCAACAAGCAAATGAGGAAGGAAAAAAAACAGGTTTATTCAGACGTGCTGTCTTATTTACGAAGCTTTAAGATTTAAGCCAAAATATTTGGAGCAAGATGAAACTCCATCTGCCTCACACCACCACTTCCATCTCCCTCCAAAACAAGCATCCTAGTGCAATCAGGAGGTCTGCACGCAGCAAGCACACGGCTATCATCACACTGCTGCTCAAGGTGTAACCCACCGAGATCCCACCCTGCTGCTTGCCCAGCACCAGGAGCAGAACGTTCCACTGCTTTCTCTTTTCAGTGGAGCCCAAAGGACCCAGAGGTGCTGCTCAGCAGCTCCAGCCCAGGCCACAACCTGGGTTTTCATGCACCTCAAAGATCACCCAAGAAGGAGGCCGTGACTCGGCAGCTTCACAAGCTACAGGAGCATTCCCATGGCTTACAACATCTGGAACTCCTCAGGTTTCCATTAAGGCAGGAGAAGCCACCAGCCTTACAGTAAACCATGCAGCACGCTGTCACTCAAAGCTGCCCCCAGCAAATTTCCCCTGGGCTACTGCTTTAATGAAGTTATCTGTGAGCTGGCCTCCAGAACCACCCAGCCTGTCAGGATAAGGCACTTCTCCAGCACATTTCCTTCTATCTCTTTTAGGGGGGGAGGAAATGAAGATAACCCAAAATTGGCAGGATGGATACAATAAAAAGCCGAGGGATTTAGGAGCTCTCTAAAGCAGTAAGCAGCTTTCCCTCCCCAAGTTTCTGAGACTAGAGCTCTGCTATCTATGGAAAATTTAATACATTAGAGCCAAAGAAACCTAGCTGAAGATAAATCATTAAGCAGGCACAGTGAGAAGCAGCTCAGCAGCCCCACGTTCAGCCATCAGAGCAGCTGGGTGACACACAGGGCAGCTCAACAGGCAGAGGTGGGCCCAGACACCCCGACAGGAAGGATGGGGCACTGTGGGGCAGCCCTGGCAGCTGGGCTCCTCGCACAGAACAGCTGTGCAAGCACAGCTCTGGCCGTGCAGCAGTGAGTTCCCAGGATAATCTGAGGCACTCTGGAAAAGGGAAGGACAAGGCTCATCAGCTTAGACAAATACTGGTACGGGCCACTGCCTGTATGAAGTATTTATCACTGCAGTAAGTGCCTTCCAAGCCACCCTGTTGAATCGCTTTCCCTGTGGCCGCTACGCAGCCCACATGGGATGCAGCAGGACCACCTTACAAGGACCACCAGCAAGTCATCCACTGCCACCTACTTCCTATCACTGGAGGTCATCAGCTTCAGCAAAGAGCTTACCAAGTTTCATTTACAGGGAAGAAATTAACGCCCATCTCTAGACCCTAAAAGCAACCACCCTTGACAGCGTGGTCCCAGAGTTATCCTTGCACCTGTTCCTAAGACAAGAGTCAAACCCTTACACTGAATCCATAGAAAGCATATTTCCAAGTTGAAGCTGTTTCCACTTACAACAAGTGCTCAGCATCAAATCTTTGTAAAACACAGCCCTGGCTACTCAAGTGCTTTGAAACAGAAGCGGGTTTGACACCACACATCACACCACAGCAAACCTGACTCCTCCAAAAGGCGATGGAAAGTGAAACAGTGGTGTAAGGATAGGGAAGGAGGGCAAGACAGGTGACCAAGAAGGAAATCAGTATCTTCTAAATAAAGTTAAGGCAGTAACACCTCCACACAGCTCCTGCATCTTGCTGGTTGGCAACCTGAAAAGCTGAAGCCAATGAAGCGGTGGTGCGGACAACACTGACAGAAGCACTGCCACCCATCCCTGCACTACTTACAGTGAGGACTGAGAAACTGCGTTCCACAGCCATGAAACAAAGGACACATTTTCTAAAGCTACGTTAGTGGTTTCAGAGCGCTTCTCCAACGACTTCTAATTACCCTTCTAATTTGCTTTTTATCAGGTGTGGATCTAAAGTGCATCACAGGTGCTCAAGGCAGCGTGCTGAAAGACAAAATTCCAACCTACGTGCATTTCTGCATCACAGCTGCACAGAGCAAGCAAGAGCTTACAGGAACTTTGGCTGTAGTCCTTACTGAAATGAAATCTCAGCCTGACTCTCGTGCAATCTCTCCTGCAGTTAGGCTTGCAGCCCTGGATAACCAGAAACCTTCCAGGGCTGAGGAGGAAGGGAAGCGTGGGCAGTCTGACTCCATAGGCACCAGCAGGCATCCATCACGGAGCGAGTGACTCAAAGGCTGACTTGTGGCCGTGCCAGCAAACAAGTGCACTCTTACACTAGGAGTCTTCTCAGAACTCACTCAAAAGCTGGCAGCCAACTGCCTCCTAAAAACCAAACTGCTGATGGCTGAGGTTATCACAGTGTTGGTCATTCACGCTCACACCGAGGGCCTGCGGAGCTCTGCACTGCTCCACCAGCCAGCAGCAGCACCCGATGCAGATGGCTCCTGCCTTTCACATGGCACTTTCTGGGGTTGGGCTGTCTTCAACAGTTTGCTTTTCTTCATCGCCACGCTCCTCAAACTCTGAAGAAGAAAACATGTAGAGTTAAGCTGATCTTGCAGTTCCTAGGCTGCTTCCACTGCACTGTGCCATTTCTACCATGGTCTCTGTTTGACTCTCCCACCCTGCCTGCCCTGCACCCTGCAGGAGGCCCACAGCATGCCCCTGCTGGCAGGGCAGTGCTGACAGGGGCAAAGATGCGCATCCAGGGACATGCTGCTGTGCACCCAGTAGCCTTAATTATACACCCCCTTAATTATACACAAAAATCAAGCCCAAGTTGTGTTGCTGCTTCACACAGTCCTCCAGCCTTGTTTTCCTCAATGAAGAGGGACAGGTTGCCAACCAAGAACCGTGCTGTGGGATTAGCCAATGTTTATGAAGTACTTTAAAGATTAAAAGCGTCACCTATGTGCTAAATATCTCTCTGGCACTATCAGCTTGAACAGCAACCGAGTATCTTGTATCTGCTCCTGCTATCTTGAGCTGGTTGCCAGAGGTGTCAGTCAGCCCGACTTCCAAACCACTGCACTTGGCATCACTCCTCAGGGCATTTCTAGGCACAGCACAGAACTGGGGAACTAACTGATAAATGCTAACTTCTTGCCCTTGTTCCCATATGGCCAGAGTTCCTTTTCCAGATCACCTGCGTGGAGACCTTCCTAGCAGCACTGTCACACCTGGAGCAAGCAGTAAGCGTTCCACTGGAGCGCTCACCACGTGTCATCCGTTCACCTTGAGTCACCTTCCTCCACCTCCAGCTCCCCTCAGATGACTCGCACCGCCGGTAAGTTTGTAAACACACAGAGCACACAAACATCCCACTCTTCCCTTTGGCCCACAGGTTCTAAACAGCAGCAACAGAATAAAGTAATTGTTATCAAGCGGGGAGAAAATGAGACACTTGGTCCCAGAAGTCTACATCGCATTGCAGACAGAAGAAAAGCCAAAGCTGGACGCTGCTCACTTCATACAACCACCAGCTACTCCAAAAGCACTGCACTGAGCTGTGTAGACATTTGGCTTACAGTCTGCCAACAAGGGGCAAGGGAACGCTGATACCCAGGCACAGGCACCCAGAGCCCAAGGACAAAGGAGCCCATTGCAAACACAAACACTACCCAAAGCCAAAACAGAGTCCCACAAGGCTCCCTACCCAGCAGCAGAGCCAGCAAACCACTGGATCTTAACACTTAATAGCAACACAGGAACAACAGAACCGAAAGAAGAAAAACTTGGTTGTCACAGCAGTGGTCATCGATCAGACAGCTCCTCTGCAGCCTGCAGGGCACCTCTGGCAGGAACCACGGCTGCAGTACAGCCACAGCAGGAGGCAGCCCAGGGCCAAAGCTCTGCTTTTCCCACAGCTTTCTAACGGTCTCACAAGCGACAGCAGCACTGCTTACAGGGCTGAGCCCCAGCCGTGCAACCTGAGGAGGTGCCCTTGCTCTGGATAACATCAGCCAGGTTTATTTCCCAATGTTTTGCACAGGGTTTTTGGAAGGCGTTCAAGTCAATGTGGTTGACAGCTGCCTCGTATCAGGTGACTCACTGAAGCCACACATCATAAATTGCTCTTACTCAAGCTATGAATTAGCATGGCAGGTTGGTAAAGGAGTCTGAAACCCTCTGCTGAAGACACAGCTAAGCACAAGTAAGCCCTTCCAACAACACATGCCATTCCTACAGGGCCACTCGTACCCTTTTCTGCACAAAGCCAAACTGAAACCAGAGGACCAAGACGAGCTGCAGCTTGGAACTGCAGTTCGAGATCTCAAAATATACATAACAGGAAAAAAAACACTATCCAAAAAGAGTAGCAGTCTGAATTGCCATTTTAACTGCAATTCCCACTCCAATAAACTCAACGTTTTACATGCTGAACGTTGGCACTGACAACGTGGATGCCCAGCTGAGTTTTACACCGGTGAGAAGACGGACAGCATCACATGTTCTGCAAGGAGAAGCCTCTCCTTAGGGATCCAGTAAGGAAAACTCATCCACAGGGCCCAAATCGCACTTCCCTCCAACTTGCTATTATCTGAGTTAGGAGGACAGGAAGCAAGCTTTGTTTCAGGCAACAAGCAGCAGTCTTATCACCAGCACTAATGCAACAGGTTTTGGAGTTTCAAGATCCACATGTGGCAAAACAAAAAGCTTTTGGATGTTCACCTCGGAGATACGCAGGCTGATCTAAAACAGCCCGCCTGGGTGGCTCTGCACAGCACCTCCTGTTTGGACAAGCACGTTCAGCGGGCGGCTATTTGAATCCTGACTCACTCCGACATGCCGGGGCACCCTGCTGTACCCAACCCCCAAGTGCTGACTCGGGGTTTGTGATGCAAATCCGGCAGGAAGCGGCGTTTCCCTGCTGGGACGAACTGCCCCGGTCAGCGGAGCCGAGCAGCACGGGGTGTGCAAAGCTCTCCCAGCCGCGTGCTATCATTGCGCGGCTGATTTTCTTGCATCACTTCAATCAAACTGTGGCGATCGCGAGCAGACTTACCTTGTACCGCTCGTGGATGCAGAGCAGTGCAATCACAAGGAACTCGCACAGCAATGACAGATATTGGCCTGTCAGACAACCTAAGCACCAGAGATTTAGGCACTGAACCAGGGATTTCTCTACTTCTGACACAGCTTTAATTGTAACCTTCCCCAGAATGAAAGACCTGAACGGACTCGCATCGTGCCACCAGAAAGCCATGCAGTGTTGGTGCAACCCGTGGGCTGCTCAGAGATCCAGAGAGCCCAAGGATCAAACAGCTGAGCTGTGCCCTGCCCTAGGAAGGAGCCTTACAACTGCTCTGTTATTTAGGAGCACTCCTCAAGGAAAGGTAAACAACTGCTGGGCATTCAGAAGACATTCCGGCCCGCTGCAGCCATTAGAAGGGAGCCAGGTGCTGTGCTGAGCTAGGAGCCAAATCAGCACAACTGGCTCCTATTCCCCAGTGCCAAATCCCCAGGTTCACTGCCACCTTACCAGCACTGAAGGCAGCTTTCTGGCCCAGGAATTGCTCAGGGACTCATTTCTAAGTGCAGCGTTTGCAGCTCATGTGGTTGTTTTGGAGAAAATGCTGAAACAACACAGGTTTTTTCTGAGCTTTGATCTACAACACAACACACGGCTCTGCTCAGAGCAAGGCACGGGGAGGAAACTCAGGTTTTCCAGGTCTCTGACAAACCAAAGGGACAGACAGTAACACTCCTATAATTCGGCACCGTGTCCCATCCTGGGCTGACAGGAGGCAAAGCCCCAGATCCCATAGGGCAGCTCCACGATCACAGCTGCCTATGAGCTCCCATGGAGGCAGCAGCTCATCCCCAGCTGTCAGCGCTGTGTGAATGCAGTGCTCCAGTTCATACCGAACTGGGACCAGCAGCACAAACACAACACAGAGCAGAGATCAGGGCCCACATCCACCCAGTGACTCAAACTGCAGATGTGCTTCTTCAGTGGGAAAATACCCAGAGTCAGCCTGCACTCGTCTTTTTACTGTGTGATGCGAGTCCCAGCTTGGCTGAGAAAGTATTTGTATCTGGTTCTGACTCAGCACAGGCTTCCCCATGTAACTCAGCAGCCATGGGGTGCACACTGCCCCTGCAGCTCACCAGGGCCGTGGGCACCCGGCACCCACACAGCAACAAAGCCCACAGACAGTGACTGAGGTTTCCTTCTCCCCCGCCAGCACTGTGTCCTGTTTCTTATGTTATAAAGCAGCTGAACTAACCAACACAACCAACACAAAGGAAAACTCTTTGGGTTTTGGGTTGTTTTGGTTTTTTCTTAAACCATCTCACACTTTCCAAAGCAGCTCAGGTGAAAAGCAACCACACTGGAAGCCAAATATCCAAATCACCACATACAGAATGAATGAGAATGATTTCCATTGGTTTCCAGCGAGATTGTACTGAAAACAAATGCCTGTTATACAACTGACAGCCCTCTCACTGTGTCAAAACAAGATGCAAGAACATCAATGGGCTCAGTGCACCAAGCTGATGTTCCTCCATGGTTACTGGATAAGGAGTCTATTTGTTTAACAATATAACACTTACATTTTTTAGAAAGCACAAACAGTGGCAGGGGGGAAGTCCTACAACCTCAAGAACTGCTGAGGCCAGTGCTGGCAGCCCCAGGGACACAGAAGATGCAGCCACAAAAGGAGCTCTGCACAGAACACCGCTGTCTCCCAGGCAGCTGGCAGCCAGCAGCACACCACCCTTCCACTTCCAGGAAGAGGGAGAGGAGAGCCTAAGCATGCGGGTGGCACGAGGCGTTCCTTCAACCCGCTCCCTCCTGTTCAGAAGGATGCGATCCATCTGCCGTGGATCCAAGCGCCCTGCCTGCCCTCAGAGCAGCCACACAGCCCGGTGAGGGGAGCTGCAGGCCAGCACCAGGCACAGGGCCTGCTCTGAACATCACCTTCCACCCCACAGGCAGCAGCTGGCTGGGAATTAGGACCACCACCACAATGCAGCATGCTATCTGATCAGACTTCACACGGTCACATAGAGCTCACCAAATTATTCCTTCAAAGTCCATTAAAAAGACTTAGATGTTGTCAGAAGGTACAATTAGAAGATCAGCTCCCATCCCACTGCCCGTGGCCGCTACAAGATGCCAGGGGGCTTGAACGAGACTGACCTGATCCCTGGGAGCACCCAGAGCTGCCTGCAGAGCCCAGGCAGGAGCACAGCTGAACAGCAGCACTGCTCGCAGGCAGGCTGCCCAGCTCCTCTGCCAGCAGTGCCCGTGGGTCCCTCACAGGCCTCTACAAATGCTTCCCATGTATTCCTGTACACACCTTCTGTGCAGGAAACAAGGTGCACAAGAAGCAGCATGGCTGAAAGTTAACCAAAGGGAGCACAAACAGGGGGAGCTGCCTAGAGAAGGAAAAGCCTTACAACAGTTAGGGCCACAAAGATGATCGGGGGCTGGAGCACCTCCCTTATGAAGACAGGCTGAGGGAGCTGGGCTTGTTCAGCCTGGAGAAAAGAAGGCTGCGGGGTGACCTCATTGCGGCCTTTCAGTACCTAAAGGGAGTCTACAAACAGGAGGGGAGTCAGCTCTTTGGAAGGGTAGATAACAGCAGGACAAGGGGAAATGGTTTGAAGTTGAGGGAGGGAAGATTAAGGTTGGATGTCAGGGGGAAGTTCTTTACTATGAGAGTGGTGAGGTGCTGGAACAGCTGCCCAGAGAGGCTGTGGATGCCCCGTCCATCCCTGGAGGTGTTCAAGGCCAGGCTGGATGGGGCCCTGGGCAGCCTGGGCTGGTATGAAATGTGGAGGTTGGTGGCCCTGCCTGGCAGGGGGGTTGGAGCTTCATGATTCTCGAGGTCCCTTCCAACCTGGGCCATGCTGTGATTCTGTGAACAGCTTGTCTTATATGTTTGTTTCTTCATTTGTTTCCTTCTGCAGAATTCCACGTGCCCTTTCCCAGCCATGAAAGCACTGAGCCCATTTCATCAGAAATGCTCCCACCACATTTTAAAAGTCTGGAAGGAGAAACAGTGTGCTGAAAGGCAGCAGATACCCACAGCCTCAAAAGGCAGGTTGATGTGACATGCTTTCACCTCATGCTCTGCTTCATTCCCAGCACCAACCACGCGTCCTCCTAACAGATCCAGCAGCCACCCCAAGCCTGGCTCTGCCCAACAGCAACAGCTCCATCCAGCCCCAGTCACACACAGATGCCCTATAGAGAATCCTTTCCTTCTGAATGATCTTAAAAACTTGGCAATTAACTGGAATCACATCTGATATCTTAAGCTGAGGGCAGAGCTTCCTATTTCCGAGCCATGCAGCAAAGCACCAAGCAGCTACTGAACGATGATGCAACCCTTAAATGTGACTGTCAATAAAGACATCACCTGCCTTACACAACAGAACAAAGGCCAGTCACCTCACAGCACAAAGCAGTCATTCTGCACCACGCAACATTTCATGACCTTCATACACTCCAACAAAATCAACATTCACATCAGTACCTCTAACTTCATACCAAGCTTCCACTGACCCCAAGCTTTCAGGAGGAAGGTCTGCGCTCTGGCCTCGTGCACAGGACAACCAGGCTGTATCAATAACCAAAGCACAGAACTCAGCCCACTTCCCAGTTAGCTGTGCACCATCCAAGGAGGCACGCCAGTCACTACAAACCAATCAGCAGTGGGCAAGAATGAAGCCTTTTCTCTAGTTCTTCAACATTATGGCATCCCTGAACTGCATCTAGCCAACCTGCTAACATTCCCAGTACTGGATGCTGAGGCTGCTGGGATAACCAGAAGCAACAGCAGCGTTTCAGTGTCATCATGGTGTCTACATCTACCAAACACTTCAAGCAGCTGCACTCAAATGCTCCACGTAGGTCCCTTCCAACATGGGACATTCCACGATCCTAAGACGCTGGGGATGTTGCAGGACATCAGAGGAGAGCTGGTGGCCGTCAGTAAGACCCACCTGGGTTCAGGTGCATGCAGCCCAGATATCTGCTGCCCCCCGGATGCTGCTGACTCGTGAAGCTGAGCTCAGCTGGTCTCCCCCCACACACAGCCAATGCCGGGCTATTTTTGGGCGCAGCGTGTCAGTTCCACTGGTGTGGGAGTTTGTTTGTGTGGGTTTGTATGATTCGACTACTTTGAAACTTGGCTGAAGCCACATAATTCTCTTTTTATGGAACCCCCTTTGATGGCCATTTAACAGAGGGTGAGGTTTAGCCTCAACTGCAGAGACTCAGGGTCAGAATTACTAGAAAAGAGATGCATAATGACTAACAATGAATCAGCCTTCAGTGGTTTCTTCATTTAGGCGTTAATGCAGCATAATAAACCTCTGGACTAAGGTCAGCAGGAAGGCCCTGTCTGCAATGAGTGAGTTAGACCTGCACAGGCTCCAAAGGGACACTTGATCCCATTTAACCCTTGATGTGTACAACCAGTGCCGTGCAGACAGCAGGACGGACACCAGACAGGACAGCACAGCTCCCCATGGGATGGCAGGACTCACACACGTTTCTCTCCAGCCAGGGGGAATCTCTGTTATCAGTTTTATCCTCTGCTACCCTGGCAACCTGGGAGCACCTGCCTGAAGCTATACTTCGTGGTAGGGCAGGAAACTGTCTTGGCACAACTGTTCTGACAAGAGCAAGAAGGAGCACACTATGTGTGCTAGTGTACGGCAATGGTGCGAGGCTGTTATGTGACACAGTGAAAGCATGCAGAGGGGAGGAGGGAGTGGAGCTGCTGCTTATCTTTGGAAATATCCAGTGCCCAAGGAGTCCAGTCCAGTGCAGCACACTGTGATTTCATATCTCCTCCTAACGAGATTCCTCCTTCAAACACAAATGAGAACATCCAATTCAGCCTCCACGTCATCCACAAAACCTTTGCAAGACACCTACTAAGAAAAGAGACACCGATCCATTTCTGTGTCAGAGCTGCTCCTCTTCCCACTCCCGTTCAGCAGCAGCCGCTCTCCCTCCCAGGGGCTATTTCTGTCCCTGCCCCGGGGTGCCGAGCTCCATCCACGGGCATTCATCTGCTCCTGCAGCTCAGCAGCAGATCCAGAGCTTCACAACAAACGTTCGGGAGGAAGAGCTCCTGTGCAGAAGGTGGGAGGCTGCAGTGCTGAAGAGATACCAAATACCCTCAGCCCCCAATTAAGCTACCGCTGACACAGCAGAAAAGTACTAATTACCTTTCCTAGTCAGGCTGCTCCCTCACCAGAGAGGGCTGAAGGCAGGGCAGGCTCTGTGGCTGCTGCTCACCCTGCAGGAGCAGTGCTGCTGGTGGCTGGCACTCCGTCTGAGCTGCTGCACTGTTACACTCATCAAGAGGAGTCCTGGTCTCAAATTTAACCATGCTCTCACATTAATCTCTTGGTAACCATACGTTATTTCCTACAGCAAGAAAAATGTTTTAATGAAACATGTAATGTCCCTGTTTTGGCTTGTAGTTGATACAGTTAATACCTCTGTGGGGTTTAATAAATATTCTCTGTTATCCCCACCGCAGCAGCTATGCTCAGCCTAAGACCATTTCTGGCTCTTAGGCTTTTCCTGAACCTCTCCACTAAATGGGAACTCAAACACAACTCTCTTGCAGCACACAAACGATGAGAACAAAAGGCCATGTGAGCAGTATTATAATAGATGCCGGAGGAATTAGTAATTACAGCTATTGGCTTTTCTTATGGCCAAGAGAAATAAGAAGCAGGGCAGACAATGCACCAACAAATACGGAGGAAAGCGACTGAAAAAGGTCACCTTACACGGCCTTCGCACGGCTCATAATGAAACAAACAGCACCAGGACCAAGTAATTCCCCTCTGACAGGCAAGAAGGGGCACACAGACTGCCTGGATTATCACGCTCTGAACGCTGAAGATCCGTGGCTATCCTGTAGTCACATGCCTTGGTGCTGCATGCCAAAGGTAGGGAAGAGCAGGAGAACAAGCAGCAGCCAAGGCTCCTCCAGTGACTGCCAGCAGCTCTGCACTCATCTCAAGGAAACAAATCCAGGCAAACCAAGGCGGCTTCTAAAGGCTCCCAAAGCACATCAGTCAGGGCCAAACTCCTTCCAGAGCCTCCAAACCATCACAGCACCCCCAGCTGGATTTCAGCCTGCTTTAAGTGTCACGGTGCCCACCTCCAACGACTGCACAAGGTTTTTACCACTGGCTCTCAATTCTTCCGAACACAAACCAGAGAAACTAAGCCAGTTCTCTCAGAAGGGTCCTCCCCTGGTTAAAGCAGAGACATCTCCTGCCTCCAGAAACGCTCAGCTCCTTAAAAAGATAGAACAAAACAACTCAGAGGAACTGAAAAATAAGTAGACAGTGAGCTTGCAGGAAGGTAAGGCTGGACAGCAAGAAGGCTGCTGGGCTCGGCAGGCTGCCACATTCTTTCAGGACTATGAACTCTGATGTGCACTGCGTTCCAGCCATGCGCAATGCCCTGACGAAGAGATGCAGCAAGGTATCCTGCAGGTGCCCAACTGACCCCAGTCACAGAAACCAGTCCCAGTTCCTTTCCAGCTATCAGAATAGGGCTCTTACGGAGTATGGGACTCTAACTGTGCATAACCGAGGACTGAATATAAATTGCTGGCTTGGTTAACACATAAATTGTCAACTGTTCCTTTCTATTTCATTAGTTCCAGCAAATACAATTATGAATACAGGCCTCCTGCCCTTTAGGATGATTAACATTCCCTTTCGTTAGTGTCCCCAACACTGCTGACCCACATTCAACTTGTGAAATCCAGTTATATGTAAACTGCAATGTTCTGTGTCAGCAAGATGTGCCAGACCATCCGAGCCAGCAGCACACAGCACAGGCTCTGCTCCTTTCTGGAAATAAACGCAGTCCCTCGACTACAAAACAGCCAAGAAAATGCAGTCCTTTAACAGGAGAAAGGGCACCAAACCATCCTCTGCATCACTTCTGTAGGTAAAAGGGGACACAAGCTCACAGTGTTCACACTGTTATCTTCAGATGTCACATCAAAGTCCACTTGACCTGGCAAACATCCATAGGAAAGGAAAACAGATTCCCAAACCTTATCAATAGGCAGGCAGAATATCACAAGCAGCAATGAATACAAGCCTTCCAAGTTGTTAATTGCACCTTCAAAGTCACCTAAAAAGACAGGGCACGCTATGTTTCAAGTGAGCATGGATATTCACACTGGAATTCCTTTTGGAGCAGAAGAGCATGGTTCCCAAGGAGCAGCCATGATGAGCAAACCAGCTTTTCTCTAAGAGAATGTGACACGGGGTCAAGTTTGTGCAGGGATTTGATGGCTATATTTGAACGCTGCTTGATTCTTCTATGCAGCTACCACTGGAAGGGATCATCTCTGGAAGGGACTGCCTGCACACTCACCAATTGTACTACACTTGTGTAGTACGTTCAAAGGATTCCTTCAGATCACAAACGGAACCACTTTACAAAGTCTTTACTTTCTTCTAAGTCACTGCCATTACGCCAAACTGTTTCAAGCACTACTGGGATGAAACCAAGCTCTCAGTTTTCTATTTCATGTTTTCTATTCCCACTGCCATTTCAAAAAATACTTCCCATACAAATCTGCCCTTTTCAGGGTATTTTACATCAGTACCTCCCCTCTAACCTCAAGAATCCCAGAGCTTGAAGCAAATAACTCTTCCTTCTTTCCTCACTCCTCTCCTGGAGTCAGCAATGACAGCGCCTGCAGAGAAGGAGAAGTACTGAAATAACAGCACTGGGGATTCGCAGGCAAAAAGAGCCCATTTGCTTGGCAGGGTGGGATTTTAAAGGAAACCCAACCTCAGAGTTAAGAAAGCTTCCAGGTCAAGTTTCAGCTCCTAGCTGTTCCACCTCAGCCCTCCCAGCCCTGCCACTCACACAGCCAACAGATCCCAGCTGTATTTCCCTCAACATGACTGCATCTCCTCCACTCAGCTGAAGGGAATTTCAAGGCACACAAAGCACCAACTCAGAAGTAGCTCACACCAGCAGGCTCACTCGCCAGGTGATAGCAGCAACTACACCTCCATCCCACCCTGAGAACAGCTGTGCTGCTTCCTAAAGCAAACAAACCACCTTCCTTAGCTTCAGAGCTGCAGGCCCCAGTAAGCTGCCGTTCTTCATGAATGGCCATTCCACTTTCATATCTTGCTCAATCATTCACAAATAAAGCATCAAAGTTAACTTCAGTCCTGTCCATTTTGAACACAGCTTCCTAAGCTGAGGCTGTGTACGTTTTGCCATTCCTCAGAAAAAAAATGAGCAACCTGAATGCAAGGCAGTCTCTGCTTCAGTATTTTGCAAGCTTTGAGTCAACATCGCTCAAGAGAAGCCTTGACTCAACAGGGAGGGCTGAACGCATCAGTGTACCTTGTAGGCAAAGGACTGAGCTCTGCTTAAGAGGAGAAGCCGCCTGCGTCTGAAGCATCCAAGCTGCTACCACCACTGCTTCTAGTAGGAAAATTCAGCTTCGTGATGGAAAAAAGCCACTGAGCTCTGCGCAAGGGCAACAGTAGCTGAACTGCGGGTTAAACTGTAGCATCTAGCATTTGAAACTGACAGCAGTTTATGCAATACACACAAATGTATCCCGGTTCTGAGCAGAAAGGTCCAGTAGTTGTTTAGCAACTGATTTCTAAACAGCCCCTGCAATGAATTTCACGCGGTTACCTAGGAAAAAGACAGACAGACCATCAACAAAGCAACTTCACCTTGAAACACTACCATAAATCAGAACGTAACTTCCAAAATTCAGATGACAACTCAAGCATGACAGCTACAGCCTTCCTTACAGCCTCCACATACCGCACTTCAAGTCACTAACACAGAAGCCAAGAGCACGACAGCAGGACAGGAGAGTGACCGAGAGCAGAGCCCTGCCTGCTCCGCACCACCTCCCATAGAGCTCCCATCACAATTCTTATCCCCCACCGCTTTCTAAAGAACGCTTCGACATCGTTGCCAGCAGCGCTGAGAGGCACACAGCCGCACCGCGCCGCTCCCCGCCGAGCCCTCCGCCAGCAGCCAAACAGAGGCAGCACGGCCGTCTGACAGCACCGCCGGGCCCGGCTGCGGCCCGCGCCCACGGGAACGGCTCCGGCCCAGCTCCGAGCGCTCTCCCCGCACAGCCCTCGCGCTGCCCGGCTCAGGGCCGCTCGGCCCGGCGCGGCTCCGGCTCCCCCAGCGGTACCCGAACGGGGCAGGTCGACAGGAGACGGCGGCCCGCAACCGGCCGGGCCGGGCCCCTCACCTTGGCCCGGGTCACCAGGTGCGTGGCCAGCTTCACGACGGCGAAGTTGCCCTTGCCGATGGTGCGCTCGATCTCGTAGTAGCCGATGCGAGCGGGCCCCGGGGG
>JACDJE010000258.1:667278-727500 GCA_016647715.1 Pavo muticus
GAGGGGGCCCCCCCGCGCCGCTCGCCGCCGCCGCTGCAGCCGCCGCCGCCATCTTGTAGCGAGGAGCAAACCCCCCCCCTCGGGGCTGCGGCACCGCGTGAGCTCATCCGCGGGGGGGGGCAGGGGGCGGGCGGCTGCCATGGCAACCCCGCGGGGCGGGCCGAGTGACGTCAGCGCGGCAGTGACGCCCCCATACGTCACCGCCCGCCGAGGCGCGGGATTGGCCGAGGGGCGCGGCCTGGGAGCCCCCCACGGCGCGGCGGGGAGGGCGCCCCCGCGTGGGGCGGCGGGGTAGGGCAGAAGGACCTGGGTTCGAATCCCCGCGCTGCTCGGCGGCGCGCAGCTCGCCGCGCACAGGGCAGCTGGCCGGCCCTCTCCAAACTTCATTTCGACTTCCAGCCGCTCGCTTCCTTGCATTAAAATGAGCTTTCACTGCAGTTACATATGCCTGCTTTGTTCCTTTTGTGGCACGAGGGAAAGAATGCTACTTTTAGCCTGATAGAAAGTTCTCATACTGCCTTAATACCTCTTCTAAGAGCAAGCATACGGCCTCAAAAACATTTGCAACTGCAGGCCTGGCTGCTCTGAGCAAAGCACTCAGTCCCTTACAGGACACTTATAGGAATCTCGCTGTGGGCATGCAGACACCCTTGATTCAGCACAGCCCAGCACATCTCCTCAGCTCATCGCGCTGCTGCTGTGTGCTGGGAAAATGGCTGCAGGGTTACATAAAGCAGGCAGGGGCATGGTGCTGGCAGCAAACCGGGATCACCACCCCTCTGCATGCTTCCTGGCAGCAACCCCAGGAGCAATCCTCCCTCAGAGGTATAACAGGAGAGAGAAGGGGTCCATGGAAACAAGGGGGTCTGGGCAGGAGATGCAGGCAATGCACAACTGTAGTTCAGAGATTAAATCTCCAAAAAGCCTGAATGAGGAGCTACAAAAACCCTCCTATTCTTCTGCTCACCGCTCATGGCTCACAGGCACTTGATCATTGCTGGCTTTTTGCACCCCTCAATTTCCACCCAGCAGTGCCTCCCACCCGCAGGGATCTTCCCAGAAGTTTGTTGTTGAGGTTGCCTGGGGAAACGGCTGAATTTGCCTCAAGTGGTCTGGCTGTTGCTAAGAGCAACATTTCAGCTGCATCTGCCCATGAAAGAAGACAGGTGTGCTAGTTATGTGTTTTAAAAAGCCATGAAAGAGCAAAAACTGCTTGCAGCGCAGCCTTCCTCTAATAATCATTAATCTTTGCCCTGCTGGTGCTGAACACGTGGGACAGTGACAGCCACTGGCAAGCAGTTGGAGAGCAAGGGAACCTGAACCACCACCTCACCACCACATTTACCCCATGCTTTCACCAGGCTGCCTCCTTGCCACTGGGACCGGCTTGTCCGGCCTTGTTCCCTCTTCAGGAGAAAGCAGGGTGAAACCAAATGGTCCTTTTTTGCTTTAACTTCAAAGTTCAGAGCTCTGGGGCTGCAGAAACTGCCCATGGCCATGGCACCAGGATGGCCTTGAGAATGCCACACTGTGCAGCTCCCTCCAGCTTTTGCAGCAGCTTCTGGTAAGGAAGAAGGGTCTATGAGAAACATATGCAGCTGTCACTGGTCATGGTGAGACTGAAAAGATGCACAGAGAGGTGGGGACACTCAGAATGCAGAGATGGCTCCGCGGCCTCGTGGCTCCACCATGTTTTGCTGCACCTGCATGGCATTCACCTGACAGCAGCACTGTCACCACAGGCCGCCAGCCCGCCTCACCTCACTCCCCGACGCCAGGCCGCGGGCCCGCCTCCAGCCAGCCCGGAAGAGTGACGCGGTCGACGTCACCGCCTAGAGAATGACGTCATATCGACGTCACGGCGGCGCAGTGCCCCCTAGGGGCCGAGCGCAGAGGAGCTCTGGGCGGGACTTCCGGCAGCGCGGCCGGAAGCGTCCTGGGGGGGCGAGTGGTGGTTGGCCGGGTGGTGGCGTCGGAAGCGGAAGTGGCGTTGGCGCAGGCGCGGAGAGAGCCCGGGCCGAGGGAGGGAGGCGCCCGCCCGAGCGAGCCATGGAGCTGCGGGGGGAGCTGCTGTCGCCGTGAGTGCGCGGGCACCGCCCGGCCCCGCCCCGGGCAGGCTGCAGGGCTCCAGGCCTCGCCTCGTTGCGTGGGGGGCGGCGGGATGGCGGCGCCGTGGTTTCAGCCCCTCCCGGCCCAGCGGCTGCGAGCGGCCCATGGGAGCCGTTGGGTGCGGGCGGCGGCTGCGGGCGCGCGGGCACTGCTCAGGCGTTGGCCGCGGGGCGGGGCGGGATCCGGCCCTCAGCGCTGCCATCCGAGGGAGGAGTGTGGCTTTCTCGCCTTGCCTGCAGGGGACAGCCCCGGTGCCCGGCCTAGCGCCTGCACGGCGCGATGCTTGGACCTGGTTTTGTTCCGGTGTCTGTGTTCTGCGGGCTGCTGGGCCTTTGGGCGAAGGGCTGGGTTTGCCCTTTCGCAGGGCAGCAGCCGGAAGCATCGCCCCGATGGCCGCTGCCCTTCCTGCCGGAGATCCCTCGGGATCGGCTCGGCCGCGATGCGCAGCCTCCTGCAGCCGCTTAATCCACCTGTGCTGCGCGGCTCAGTAGCCGTAAGCTGGCTATCGCTGTACTAATAGGAGCTAATCTTCGGATTACCAACATTTATTATAGTTAAGGATTTGCCCAGCTGAGGTGTGCTTCTGCAGAACGGTCTCTGAAATGAGCTTTTCTTTGTCTTTTTAAACACGTTGTTTTCACGTGTCAGTAGGTGGCTTCAGGAGGGCTGCCTGCAGGTCTGTCTGGCAGTCCTGCACGGAGGAAAATGGATTTTGTTGTCAGCTAAAAGTTCAACATGCTTCGGAATGGTCGTGAATTGTCTGTTGTGAATGTCAGGAAGTGCAGTGGTTTTCTGCCAGCCTGCCTTTTCCCCTATGCTTGGATTAGCTGCTGAAAGCAGCCTGTCTGAAATGTTCTTTCCGCAGGAATAGAATGAGCCATGGAGACTCGAATCCTGCAGCAGTCCCACATGCTGCTGAGGATATTCAGGGAGATGGCAGATGGATGTCGCAGGTGAGAGAGCTGTCATGGGAGATGGGAGACTCTTTCCTGAGGGGCTGGGGGCTGCTGGGTGAGTGCTGCACGTGTCTGACCACGCTCTTGATTTGAGGTTGTAATAGCTCTGCTTCCCGACAGCTGGCAGCATTCTGATGCTTGTCATACTTGGAATGATAAAAGAAGGCAAAAAGCAGCATGACCTGAAAACTAAACTGTGGAATAACTTCAGAAAATAGTCCACTTGGCCCATTAACAGAGAGAAATTGCCAACCCATTTGTTAAACAGAGTGCAAAGCAGTGCTTTCCGGTGTGTGCCTTTGCAAGGCAGTGACAAAGCTGAAAAGCAGAGCTGAAGTGTCCGCTCTCCAGGTCTCTTTCTGCAACACTTCCTCCTACAGACAGAGTGAAATAGCCAGAGGATGCTTGCTGCGCTGACCAACTGTTAATTTCTCTGTTCTTTAATTGTTGAATTTAGGTTTTTTGGGAATTTGGGTGTCTGACAGGCTCATGGAGTAGACAAAATACTGCTCTTCTCAGAACCGAGGCCACATCCCCTGTTAGAGTTTGTGTAGAGGGGAGTGTCCAGTAGTTCACGGGTTAACAGGGAGAAGCACATTGGAGGGCAGACAGGAGGGAGCAGGGGGAACTGGTTGGGCAACTGTCCCTTTCTGTCCTGCAGCAGAGATACTGATGAGGAGTGATCAGTCTGAGCTTACGCTGATGCTGCTTTCTTTTAAACAGCACAATAGGTTTGTCTCAGACTGCAAAGACAAGGAACCTGATGTGCTCTTCGTGGGTGACTCCATGGTGCAGTTGCTACAGCAATATGAGGTACTGTTTAAAACAAAAAAAAAAGGAAAAAAAAAAAGGCAATAGTGGGGTTATGTGAATTTCTAATCCATTAACATACAATTATTCACTGTCCAGACTGTTTCTTCTGTTCCACTCTGATTTTACTGCTGTGTCTTCTGGTTTATTTCACCCTAATTCCGTAGTCGCCCAGTGCCCGTTCAAAGTCTTGCTGATTTATCTCTATAAGCCATTTGTGGTCGTTCTCTGAAGCAATTAATAACTGCCTCCACTGTGACAGACATACACAACCCCTCACTAGTTCCTTGATTCCAAACTCTCAGGAGCATGCCAGGAAATCCTTGTAGGTGTGTCTTTCTTGGCCAGAACGCGTTTAACCCTTGATGTACTGTGTGCATTGACATACCTGCTTTTCTGGTGACAAAGTGTTAAAGACCTTCTCAGAAGTGAAGTTTACATTAAGTTCTAGCTGGGTTGCATTCCTTTGCTTAGTCTATGAAACTGCTGGAACAAAAGTAAGAATTTTGCTGTTGCAGAGTGGGGGTGGCTGAGTAACATTGTTCTGCAAGAGCTGCTTCCCAGGGTAGCTCACTTTGTCTAGTTTTGTTTCCTGGCCACGTGGATACCTTCCCTAGAAGTCCTGTGATTAGCTAAGCTAGGGACACCGTGATCTACAGCAACTCCCTTCTGTATCCCTGATGCCAAATAGCTATTCAGGAGAGCTTCCCCTTCCTCTGTGCCAGGACTGAGTGCATGAACATCAGCAGTTCTGTCTCTTCTGGACCATGGAGTAAAGCCTCATCCTGTGCTTAAATGCTACTTCTGGAAGTGAGTTTTCAGGGGGTTTCTCACTGCTCCCAGTGTTACTGAAGGCATCGTGTGTCTGTAGTATCCTTCTTTCATGATCAGGATGCTCCTCTCAAAGAGGAAACTGACCTCTGATTGCAGATATGGCGAGAGCTCTTCTCACCACTCCATGCATTGAATTTTGGGATTGGTGGAGACACCACTGGACACGTGCTGTGGAGACTGAAGAATGGTGAACTGGAGAACATTAAACCGAAGGTATAAACAGACAACCAGACGAGGCAGCCTCGTGCTGACTTATAAGAGACATCAGGTCCTCGGGTGCAAAACTGAGTGAGCCATTAACTCTTAAGAGAACTCCTATTGAAAAGCTGTTGCCACTAAGTATGCATAAGGTACTGGAAGGTATTAGGCTAAGCTAGCAGTGCTTGGGAATGGAGCCATGCTTTTCATACACGTGGCTTTCACTGCTAACGTGCATCAGAGGAAGTCATCAAGAGAAATGGCCTGATAGTCATAGGCTGATCAACATTTGTGCTATCATTAGATGTAGTTTGGAGCTGCAGTGACTCAGAGCTGAGGTCTGTTCTCAGATAGAGATGGTGAAACATTTGATAAAAAGATGCTCAGTATGTGCAGTGAAGAACAGCCTCCTACTTCACACCCGGGCTGCAGCCCTGTGGTGAACTTCCTTACTGAAAGCAGTGAGTGCTCCACCATGGTACTCCAGTAGGAAGGCAGTGTCACTCATATTTCAGTCTGTTATTTAGCAGCTTTAAATCATTCTGTAAAGAAGTGGAGGTGCACAGTGGTCCCTGTCCTGCAGGGCCTCACGCTGTGCTGTATAAATGCCCTCTTCTTGACCAAGGCAGGCTCCTGCAGTGTGTTGACTCTGTGAGAAGGGGTGGGCTCACACATCTCAGAGGCTGTCCAGAAAACCTTCAGAAGTCCTTGTTCTGCATCTGCACTGGATGCAAATCTGAAGCTTGTAAGATACTGTTCAAAAGTCAGCATAACAGGCAGCTGAAAACCTGCACTTTTGGTTTGTCCTTTAGCTAGCCTGACTCCTGATTGAGCTTGATGACTGTAGGTGATGTTTATGCAGTGCTTTCAGGGTCAGCAAGGCTATTACAGCTTGTTCTGAAAAAGTTGCAAACATTTCTTCTCCTCGTAGGTCATTGTTGTTTGGGTTGGAACAAATAATTACGACAACACAGCAGAAGAAGTAGCAGGAGGGATTGAGGCTATCGTGCGCCTGATAAATACCCAGCAGCCACAGGCCAAAGTTATTGTACTGGTATGTTTGTTGGAGAGCTACAGAAACAAAGCCCTCCGAGGAAGCCGTGTGTTCTCTGTGCTGTGTCTCTGTGGTGCTGGGAGTTACGGTTGTGATGGGGGAGGGCAGTTGTTTCATTTGTCTTCTGCTTTCTACGTGCCTCCCCGACTTCACCTGGCTTTGCAGAAGTTATCCTTTTAGCCCCTCCAGGGACAGATGTGCTCATCCTCATTAGGAGTACTGCTGTCCCACATAGATGCTTTGCTGAAGGTGTTCTGTGAGAAATAGAAGTGCCAGGATCAGAGCTGGGATTTGCAAGTCTTAGTTTGCCTCCTCCCCTTAACAAGGCAGCTGTGTCTGTCTTTTTGAGGAGATGAGAGCAAAGGCATTCAGCACACCGTGGAGACCTTATAAAAAGAACACAAACTGATGGATATTGTTTTTAACTAAAAAAAACCAAAGCAAATTCCATGCCAGCTGTGCTTCCGGCTCATCTGGCTCATTCAGTCACATTTGAAGGTAGATCTGAATGCACAAAATCTGATTCAAGGAATGAGATCCTTTTATCTTAGACATATTCAATCTTGAAAGGGTGCCTGAATTGAAAGGGAAATCATTATTACACCATCAGAGTTGAACGAAAGCTCTTCATTGCCTCCTTCTTGTGTCAGGGCCTGCTACCTCGTGGAGAGAAGCCAAACCCTCTGCGGCAGAAGAATGCCAAGGTGAACCATCTGCTAAAAGCCTCACTCCCCAAACTGCCCAACGTGCAGCTCCTGGATGTAGATGCTGGCTTCGTGCACTCAGATGGCACCATCTCATACCACGACATGTTTGATTTCCTGCACCTGACAGGAGGGGCCTATGCAAAGATCTGCAAACCCCTCCATGAACTGATCATGCAGCTACTGGAGGAGACCCCCGAGGAGAAACGAGCTGCCCTGGCCTGATTAGCTGATGTCAGTGTTAACATCACCCAGCCCATCAGATCAGTTCTGTCACTGGCACTACAGAATCCTTCTTTCTTAAAGCACTTTCCATTGTAGAATGTTACGGATGTTCATATCTAGTGTTTTGAGGGGGAAGGCTGATGTTTAACTGGTCTTGTACAGATGAGGGCCGGCTTGGTTGGTTTTATTGCAGGAGGAAATTAGCTGAAGAAGAGTTTTACTTTTAAACCATTCCTCATTTAAAATGAGAACAGGACTGTCACTCTGTGCCCCTCTCACGTATTGTTGCTCTGTGGTTGTCCTAGAACCTTTTTAGCCTGTCTGACAGCCCATGCACAGCTCCTGGCCCACCCCTCCTGGCTGTAGGGGTTGTGCTCTGTGTATTAGCCTGTGAACAAGAATTGCCTTCCACTTGCTAATAACAGAACAGATGCATTTTTCCAAGCTCAGTCCCGCCTTTTAAAGGTTTCTGGTTGTTTTTTTTTTCCTTTTTCTGGGGTATTTGAAGTGACACGTGTTGTTTCTCACTCCTTATTTCTGAAGCAGCATGAAACTGGAATTCAGAAATCTAAGGGAACAAACTGTTAACCGAGCTTCTGTAACGCTCCCAGGTGCTTGTCATTGTGCTCGTTTCACCATGCCTGGTAGCTGGGGCACTCCTCATTCCGTGTAGCTTTCCCTGTGGGCAGTCCCATTCAGGTGCTCCTGATGGCTGTCCTGTCTGTGTAGGGTGTTGCTGGCTTTTAGCAGTCATTCGGTTTAGGATTTTAATTATCCACGTAGTATCACACAAGGCACTCACTTCCTCGCTGTGTGGAACTGACACTTCATTCCTTTGGGATGCCTGTGCTGCAGGGCTCTTTGCAGAACTGTTCACTGTTCTTTTTTCCTACGTTCTTTTGGCAGGTATGACTGTTACATCCTTTTTTCCTAAAGAAAACCCACATGAGTAGCCCCTTTTTTTCAAGGCATAAAACAGTCTGAAGCTTTACAGATTCAAAGGTGTATATTTCTTTATTGCTTCTGTTTTACTTGTATAAACATTTTATTCAAGCAACTGCAGCCTCGTACAGTAAGAAGTGGAGGTGTGGCCTTTTGCTGCCCTGGGCACTGCTCAGCTCTAGCCAAGGAAGCCAGTGCAGCAGTGCTCTTTGCAGGGGCTGCAAGTAGGTGGGATTTCTGTTTTGGTTTGATTTTTTTTATGAGCTGGTTATAGCCTACTAATGGTAACATGAAAATAGCCTTTCATCTACAATGAAAGCTTCTCTTTATTCAGAAAGAAACAGTTTTGGACCCTAAATGCAGAGCCCTAGGGGAATAGATAAATATACTCGCAAATAAAATCATTTGAAATGAAGTCTGTTCTTCCTTGGCTTACCTACCAGAGCTGGAGCTTGCAGCACTGTGCAAACACTGCAGTGGCTCGCAGCTGGTAGCTGATGGAGAGCTGCCAGCACAGCTCTCTGCACTTCTTTCAGTGCAGAGGAATCTGCAGCCACACGTGCTCATCTGGGCAGGTAAATTGGGGAGGAACCGATGGCTTTTCAGCAGGCACTTCATGCTCTGTTCTTAAGGAGGGGTGTTCAGGTGTCCAGGTTGCTTGCTGTGCCCTGCTGCAATGGAAGTACGTAGGTACTGTATATAGTCTGTTTGCCCTTTTTTATACTAAAGGGTGCTGGTGTTTAATGCAGTCTATAATCTAGCATTAAGGAATACTTTTACGTCCCCACTACATTCCCCTGTTCCTGTAGATTTGATCATAGCAGGATTTCTGCCTGGATTGCATGCATAGTTTGTGTTTTGTTTCCAGTATATGTGATCTACACACAGATGAAGGAAGGATGAAGCTTTCCACTTCCCAGAAATAAATACCAGAGTGCTGTAGTAGAGGAGGGATGGTTGTCTTACCCCACGAGGCAGGCTAGGCGTGCGCTGCCCACCAGGCCTGCGTGCTCTGCAGCCCTGCTGCCTTGCAGAGGGGGCTTTAAGGTAACATTGTTCCCACTTCTGGTCAGGTGCTCACTGGAGAAGTTGGTGTGAGAAAGTGTAAAATGTTGAACATACGAGGCAGCGGAGGATCTTTGGGAAAAGGTTTATCAGCCCTCCCCCCTCCTCACGCCCTCCTTAGGGAGAAGGGTTAAAACACAGTCTGCTCCCTGGGAACCTTTCAGCTTTTGTGATAGGGCAGTGTGGTGGCTGAGCCTATGCATCCCTGCTTTGCTCCCTGCTGTCACAGCATGTGGTTGAAGAGATGCTAGCTGGGAATGTGTTCTCCAATAAAAAAGCTGTAACTTCTTACCTAAGCAGCCTTACAACTGGGGCCGTGTCCTGCCCTGAGTCAGCTGCTCCTGGCAGGCACTGTGTGCTGAGAGGTTTAGCAGGTTCATGACTCTGCAGTGTGACCGAGGATGGCTCTGCTGGCTCTCTGCTTTGGTGTGCTAAGGTGCCATGTTCTGTGCTTGCTTCAGTGTTCACAGCCCTCTGCTACCTTAACCGTTGCTGGTTTGACTGATGGACAAAGAGAGAAAGGGCAGCTTTGTGTCTGAGGCTTCAGCTCTGTTTGTGGCTGTTTGGTAATAACCTGCCCTGCTTCAAATTGAGAGGTTTTGTGTGAGGGCAGGGAGGGATCGTTCCTCTTCGCTGAGCAGGCACCACAAACGAGTGCCTCGCTGTAAGAAGTGTAGGAAAGCTTCAGCTGCAGCTCTGGGTGACCGATGTCCCCTGGGACCAGGGCTGGGCTGCCTCTGCCCAGCCAGCATGAACCATGTCATTGTTAATGGCTGGCTGTGAAAGAACCGGCCCTTTGAGGCCTTTTCCTTCTGTAAACAACCTCGCTGCACTGCTGGGTTCTGTGCTGAAGCCCGCTGTCTTGTCTGTGCTGTGACCTGTGAGCATCGCCGAGTTTCATATTTATTGCAGCAAAGAAGAAGAGATGTGAAAGGACAGCAGGAGTCTCTCCCAACTTATCAGAGGGGGGGAGAGCACTCCAGGCACGCGATGGGGACCTGCGAGGAGCAAAGCCTGTGTATGTGCATCAGATGGCAGCTGCCCCGTCACTGCTGGCTGACCTGAACCAGCCCAGGAAGAAATTGTGATTCTGCTTTGGCAAAAAAAAAAATGCATCAGCTGGTAGAACTCACTGTTAGTGCATATTCGATATAAATGTACATGTTTCACCCCAACGTGTTGCAGTGTGTGTGTGTGCATCTGCACGTGCGTCTCCCGTTCCCCTGTGTTGGTTGCTTGTTCTGTTTCTGCTGTGGGAGGTGCTGCTGGAGCAGTGCTGCTGCTCGGGGTGGGGAGAGCACAGAGCTTCCAAACTGAACTCACACTCGTCTGGACCCTCACTGCTTGTTTAATCTGTCCTTACTTCCACTCTGGTTTGGTTCTTTCTCTTTGCTTCTTTTCCTTTTACCCACTGTTTGAAAACAATGCCAAAGCTCCCAGCAGTGTTCTGCAGGTAACTGACTTTTTGGCCCTAGCTGAGATTTTAGCTTGCTTTTGGTGACTCTGATTTATTTTTGGTAGCCTTGAAATGCGTAGGGAATGCACATTGCTACAAAACCAACCTGAAAGTCATTCCAGTGCAGGCAATATTTGCATCTGAACAGGAGCTCAGGAGTCTGCTGAGTTCTGCTCCTGGCTCCTCCTGGACCTGTGTCTGTCCCAAGCAAATCACCCGACCCATTGGCAGCAGCACCACCCATCAACTGGAAGCACCTCACAGACTGCCTGAAAAGTGCTTTGAGATCCTCAGTGAGAGGACCTAGAGAAATAAAGTGCACAGTAGCAGCAATGCTCACGTCTCTGTATGTTTGTCCAGCAGAGAATAGACAGAAACCTGCAGCAGAGCTGTTAGTTCTAGCTCAGGTCCAGGGATGGGTTCTGGGGGAAGCACAGAATGGTTTGAGTTGGAAGGGACCTCCAAGGCAGCCTGGAGCCACTCCCTGCAGTGCACAGGGACACCCACAGCTCCAGCAGTGCTCACAGCCCCGTCCAGCCTGACATTGGCTGTCTGCAGGGACGGGGCAGCACCGCCTCTCTGGGCAACCTGTGCCAGTGCCTCACCGCCCTCAGTGTCAAACCTTCTTCCTTATCTCCAGACTCAATCTCCCCTCTTGTAGTCTGAAGCCGTCTCCCCTTCTCCTATCGCACAGACCCCACTATAGAGTCTGTTCCCTTCCTTCTCACAGCCCCTTTAGATAGACAGGCCACTCTCAGCTCTCCCCACAGCACCTTCTCCATGCTGCACAGCCCCAGCTCTCAGCCTGTCCTCGCAGGGAGGGCTTCCATCCCTGGCACCATTTCTGTGTCCCTCCTCTGGACGAGCTCCAACAGCTCCACGTCTCTCCTGCCCTGAGGACTCCAACTGTGGACGCAGTGCTCCAGGTGAGGTGTCACAGCACAGCAGAGGGGCAGGAGCACCTCCCTGCCCTGCTGCCCGCGCTGCTCCGGGTGCAACCCAGGGTCCGGTTGGCTTTCTGTGCTGCGCTCGGTGCAGAGGGCGTTGTGTAAGCACAGGGGGCGGTGGGAACGGGGGGCAACAGTGGGTGGGAGCGCCGTGTGATGCAGGCAGGCGGTGCTCACAGCTGTCCCGCAGCCCGTGCCACCCACGGCTCCCGCAGCCGCCGTGCCGGTGCCGCCCTGGGCCGTCCCCGCCGCCGTCGGGGCGCGGTGAAGGCCACCTGTGCCACGTGTCGCTGTTTGTCGATCCCGCAGAGCGAGGTCGCTGGCGGCGGCGCACCGCCCCGTGCCGGGCGCTGCGGGGAGGTGTGGGGGGCGGGGTGGCTCCGAGCCGGGCTGCGGAGCGCTGGGAGGGGGTCGGCCCCATTCTGTCGCTGGGGACGGACCGCGGTGCCACCCGCGGGACCGCGTTTCTGCCCCGGGCGGCGTCCCACTCGGCCGCGGTACCGCCCGCTCCCCGGCACCGCCCGCCGCCCTGGCGTCACTTCCCCGGCCTGGCCCTATGAACGCGTGTCACCGCCCTGACGTCACCGCCGGCCCCGTGTTTACAGCCGGCCGCGGAACGGGGCGATACGAAGTGCCGCCGGCGTCACCGGCAGCCCCGCAGCACCGCGCCATGGGGCTGCGCGCCCCGCCGCGCCCCGCCTGACCGCCCCGCGCCCCCCCCGCCCCGCAGCACGGCAGCCCCGGGCCGGGGATGCGGGCACGATGCCCTCTGCCGGGGCCGCCGCGCTGGCCTGGGCGCTGCTTTGGCTGCTCGCCCCTCCGCCCGCCCTGCCCGAACCCCTGGACCCGAAGAAGAACGTGGAGCAGAAGGACGCCGTCTTCGACAAGATCTACTCGGACTGGGTGGCCAGCGACACGCTCAACATCTACGCCTTCAACCACACGGTGCTGAGGAACAGGGTGAGCCGGCGGCCGCGGCACCGCGGGGTGGGCACCCACTGGAGATGGCCGGGGGGGTTGGTGTTCTCCTTATGGGGTGCGTTCCCCTTTTTGGGGGTGAGTTTCCCCTTTCTTAGGAGCGTATTTCCCATTTCCGGGGTGAGTTTCTCTTTTTGGAGGTGTATCTTCGTTTGTTTGTTTTTTGGGAGGGGGAGGGGATGTTTCTCGTTTTGGGGTTTGTTTCCCATTTTTGGAGATGTTTCTCATTTAGTAGCATCATAGACTCACAGAACGGCTCAGGTTGGAGGGGAGCTCAAAGCCCACCCAGTGCCACCCCCGGCCGTGGGCAGGGCTGCCCCCCACCAGCTCAGGCTGCCCAGGGCCCCATCCCACCTGGCCTTGAGTGCCTGCAGGGATGGGGCACCCACAGCTCTCTGGGCAGCAGTGCCAGCGCCTCTCCGACCTCACATCTAACATCTCCCCTCCTGTCGTTTCAAGCCATTCCCTCACTATCCTATCAGCCCTTGTCCTATTCTTTTAGGGTTCCCCTCGTCCTATCATTTTAGGGTTTATTACCCCCATTTGGGGTTTATTTCCCATTTTTGGGGCCACATTTCGCATTTCAGGGCACATTTCCCATTCCCTGCTGCTCCGGCACCAGGCATACGGCAGTGCCTCTGCTGACCCAGGAGCCCAGGCAGACCCATGTCTCTGCCTGGGGTGACAGCGTAGCCAGGCAGTGGGGACTCCCAGAAGGGAGGTGTCCCCCAGAAGGGAGGTGTCCCCCCAGCAGCAGGGGCCGACATGTCTGCCAGCGCAGGCTGAGCAAAGTCCACACGCCGGGGAAGGTCCTGCCGGGCCAAAGTGTCACCTTCCCACAGACGGAGGGAGTGCGGGTGTCGGTGAACGTCCTGTCCGACCATAAGGACCTGCCCGTGCTCTTCGTGGTGAGGCAGAAGGAGGCGGTGGTCTCATTCCAAGTGCCGCTCATCCTCCGGGGGCTGTGAGTACCAATGGGGCTGAGGGTCCCAGGGCTGTTGGCGCAGGGTGGCACAGCTCCCGTCTGCCCGCCCCAGGTACCAGCGGAAATACGCCTACCAGGAGGTGAGCCGCACGCTGTGCCAACCGCAGTCCAAGGTGGAGGTGGAGACCCAGCACTTCTTTGTGGACGTCTCCACGCTGTCCCTCAACGCCTCCTACCAGCTGCGGGTCACCCGCGTGGAGAACTTTGTGCTGCGGTGAGGGACCCCCACCCCATCCCCTGCCCACTCTTACGGGGCTGCCCCGCTGGGCGGCCCTCATCCTCTCCGTGCTCTCTGCAGGACAAACGAAGACTTCACCTTCAATGCCACAGCGTCACAGCCGCAGGTGAGGGGCTGTGCTGGGGCAGAGGGGCAGCTCAGGGGGGAACAGCGCGGGGAACGAGGTGTCCTTCTGCCCACAGTACTTCAAGTATGAGTTCCCCGACGGAGTGGACTCGGTGATTGTGAAGGTGACCTCAGCCATGGCCTTCCCCTGCTCCGTCATCTCCATCCAGGACATCCTGGTAGGATGGGGGTCAGGGTCTCTCTGGGCAGCCTGTGGTGCTCAGCTGAACTGATGGGCCCATCCCTCTGTCCAACAGTGCCCCGTCTACGACCTGGACAACAATGTTGCCTTCATCGGGATGTACCAGACCATGACCAAGAAGGCGGCCATCACAGTGCAGGTGGGTGTGGGGGGGACACCCCGGCCCTGTAGGGTCCCACACGCCCCATCTGGGTGCTGCTGACCCATGTCTCTCCCCAACATGGACGCTGCAGAGGAAGGATTTCCCCAGCAACAGCTTCTATGTGGTGGTTGTGGTGAAGACAGAAGATGAGGCGTGCGGAGGAGCCCTCCCCTACTATCCCCTCTCCAAGCGCACCTCCCCAGGTACACGCTGTGGGGCTCGTGCTGGGGATGGGGCTGGTCCCACGCCGTGGGGCTGACCACTGGCTTTGCCTTCCCACAGATGAGCCAGTGGATCTGCACAACCGGCAGAAGATGCTGGAGGTGATGGTGTCACCAGCCATAACCTGTAAGCCTGGGTGGGAGATGGCTCAGGGCGCCGTTAAGGGCTGGGGGCTGCTGGGTGGTGCAGGGACCCGGGGCTGCTGCTCACCCTGAGGCTCTCCGCAGCGGAGGCGTATGTGAACAGCATGCTCTTCTGCCTCGGCATCTTCCTTTCCTTCTACGTCATCACGGTGCTCATCGCCTGCTGGGAGAACTGCCGGTGAGGTCCCACAGTCCCACCCTGCTCCAATTCAGGAGCCGGCCACCCCATCCCCTCCCAGTGCCATGTCCATCCCCAGTGCTGTGTCCCCTCCTGATGCCATATCCCAGCCCTGGTGCCACGTCCCCATCCCAGTGTTGTGTCCCTGCCCCTGTGCCACATCCCTCCCAGTGCCATGTCCCCTCCCGGTGCCACATCCCAGCCCTGGTGCCATGTCTTATCCCCAGTGCCATGTCCCATTCCTAGTGTCACTTTCCAGCCCCAGTGCCGTGTCCCCTCCCGGTGCCATGTCCCAGCCCCGCAGCGCAGCTCACATCCAGTTCCTTTGGCAGGCAGCACAAGAAGAAAGGGCTCCTGGCTGCCATGGACTCGCCCAGCCTGGACACGGGTGAGGGGCTGGGGGCACGTGGAGGGGATGTGCCTGGGGCTGGTGGGTACTTTTCCCCTTTCAAACCTTTCACGTGCCAAAGAGCAGGGGCAGGGATGTCTTGGGGTTTGACTTCTCTGCTCTGGGGCTGATGCAGCTGAGCTGGGGCTTGGGCAAATGACTGAGTCTCTCTCTTTTTCCATGTCTCTCTGGGACCCCCAGCATCCTTACTGGGTAGGTGCCGGCACTGCTGCACACCAGGCGGGCGCAGCCCCGTGTTGGGGTGCTGATGGTGCTGTGTGTCCCCTCCTGCCTTGCAGGGCACGCCCACAGCATCCCAGACTCCTTCCTTGGGCATGCCCCCTACGTGGGCTGTGGGTATGGCTCCTTTGGTGAGTGCAGCACGTCATCCCTCACCCCCTACCTATGGGCCCGGCAGCCGTGCCACCATGCCCACCCCCTCTGTCTTTGCAGAGAACGGCTCCTCCTGCAGCACCGAGGCCATCACGGACAGCATGGGCTCTGCGGATGTCTCTTATGGATTTGTGGGTGCGTGCAGGGCCGCCCCAAGGGCACGACCAGCGGTGCGCTCGCTCCATCCATGGCAGCCCCTGGTTGCCAGCCTGCAGCGTGGGCTCCAGTTGGGCATCACCAGCTGGCGGGGCGGTGACATGCGGGGAGCTCCCGAGGTGCCGGCGGTGGGCTCAGCCCCCATCCTGCCCCAATAACTCTCGCTTTCCTTTAAAGGGCAAGAGCAGTTCAAGCGGCGCATCCCCTCCGCCCCGATGAGGCACCAGTACATTGCCATGGGTAGATGTTGGTCCGAGCAGGGGCGGTCCAATCAAAGCAATCTGCCCTGCCCGAGCCTTGTGCTGGGCACAGACCCAGCCATGTCCTCGGCCCCAGTGTGGCCACGTCCCAGGGTGTAGCTCTGCTCTGTGCCCCGTCCCGCCCCGGCGGGGAGGTGTGGGTGTAATTGGGGTGATTGCAGCCGGTGAGGAGCTGTGGGTGGTTGGTGTGGCCCTGCTGACCGCCCTGGCTCTGCTGCAGGAGAGCGGTCGCTGGAGAACGTGGCCGGCCGGCCGCGCCTGGACTCACTCAGCTCTGTGGAGGAGGACGACTACGACACGCTGGCCGACATCGACTACGACAAGAACGTCATCCGCACCAAGGTGCGTGCCGTGCCCGTGCATTGCCACGCCGTGCCGTGCTCCAGGCACAGCCCTCACCCTGCTTCTCCTTCCAGCAATACCTCTGCGTGGCCGACCTGGCCCGCAAGGACAAGCGGGTGCTGCGGAAGAAATACCAGATCTACTTCTGGTGAGCAGGGGGGGGCTGGAGGGCCGGGGATGTGTTCCGGCAGCGCCCCTCCCACTGCCCAGGGTGGGTGGCAGGGACGGTGGTGACACTGCTGTGCCCCTCCCAGGAACATTGCCACCATCGCCGTGTTCTACGCGCTGCCCGTCGTCCAGCTCGTCATCACCTACCAGACGGTGAGCCCTGCAGCTGCAATGGGGACGTGCCCGTGTCCCTGGGTGTCCCCCCATCTCCTCCCACTTCTCTGCCACCTCCTCTCATTGTACCCGCACCTGTAGGTGGTGAATGTCACCGGCAACCAGGACATCTGCTACTACAACTTCCTGTGTGCCCACCCGCTGGGAAACCTCAGGTGGGAGAGTGGGGTCCCGGCATGGGGCAGGGCTGTGGGTGTGGGTCCCAGGGCACTGACGGGCTGAACCCCCCTGCAGCGCCTTCAACAACATCATCAGCAACCTGGGCTACGTGCTGCTGGGCTTGCTCTTCCTGCTCATCATCCTGCAGCGGGAGATCAACTACAACCGGGCGCTCATGCGCAACGACACACACGCCCTGGTAAGGATGCACAGCCACCAGGCCGTGTCCCCAGAGAGCTCAGCTCCCCCAGGTGCCAATTCCCCTCCTCTCTGCCCCTGCAGGAGTGTGGCATCCCCAAGCACTTCGGGCTCTTCTATGCCATGGGCACGGCGCTGATGATGGAGGGGCTGCTCAGTGCCTGCTACCACGTCTGCCCCAACTACACCAACTTCCAGTTCGGTGAGTGCCATCCCAGCGCTGCACTGGGAGCTGCTGCAGCCTCGCTCACCGCTCCGTCCTGCAGACACCTCCTTCATGTACATGATTGCTGGGCTCTGCATGCTGAAGCTGTACCAGAAGCGGCACCCTGACATCAACGCCAGTGCCTACAGCGCCTACGCCTGTCTGGCTGTTGTCATCTTCTTCTCTGTCATTGGCGTGGTGAGTGTGGGCACACAGTGTGGCTGGGCATGGTGCAGGGTGGCCACTTGCCCACCTGCTGGTCATTGGGCTCTCACCACAGGTCTTCGGCAAAGGCAACATGGTCTTCTGGATCATCTTCTCTGTCATGCACATCATGGCCACATTGCTGCTGAGCACCCAGCTCTACTACATGGGGCGCTGGAAGCTCGGTGAGGGCCGAGTGTGGGCATGCATGGGGGCTGTGCTGCAGGCAGCAGAGATGGGAAGGGATGAGATGGGATTGGTTGGGATGGGTTGGGTTGGATTGGAGTGGGATGGATTGCAATGAAATGAGATGGATTGGATTGGGTTGGAATAAGATGGGATGCAATGGGTTGGGTGGGGATGGGATGGGTTGAGTTGGATTGGGATGGGAAGAGATGGGATGGGATGAATTGGGTTGGGATGGGATGGGATGGAATGCAATGAGATGAATTAGGTTGGGATAGGATGCGATGGGATGGGTTGGGATGGGATGGGATGCAATGGGTTGGATTGGTTTGGGATGGGATTCAGTGACATGGGATGAGGTGTTGAGTTGGGTTGGGATGTCTTGCAGTCAGATGGGTTGGGTTGGGATGGGATGCAATGGGATGGCATGGGGCCAGCTCCGTGCCCCCAGTACTGCATTCCTGCTCTCCGCAGACACGGGCATCCTGCGCAGGATCCTTCACGTGATGTACACAGACTGCGTCCGGCAGTGCAGTGGCCCCATGTATGTGGTGAGTGATGGCACCAGAGGGGAAGGGACGTTGCTGGCCACCAGCTCAGGAGAGACCCTGCTACAGGGTGGCCAGGCACCCATGTGTTCCCCCTTCACCCCTCTTGTCTTCCTTCACAGGACCGAATGGTGCTCTTGGTTATGGGAAACATCATCAACTGGTCCCTGTAAGTGCGGAGCCAGGAGCAGGCGAGACCCCCCCGCTGCTTCCTCCATGCCCAGACCCCCCCATGCCCACTGCTGCTCCCACCCTTCTCCCCTCAGCCTCAGCCACCCCCACCCATTGTCCCCCTCTGGGCAGAGGATGCCCAGCTCGTGACAGCTGCGAGCCACGCATGGCATGAGCCCCCCACACCCATGGCACCCAGTGCTCCTGCAGTGCCCGGAGGAGCAGAACCAGAGGGTGGACAGTGGGGCATGGGGGAGGAGTCCCCAGGCTGTGCTGACCCCGCTGCCTCCCCAGCGCTGCCTACGGGCTCCTTGTCCGCCCCAATGACTTCGCTTCCTACTTGCTGGCCATCGGCATCTGCAACCTGCTCCTCTACTTCGCCTTCTACATCATCATGAAGGTGCGAGCTGCGGGCTGGCCATGCGGGCACCCATGCCTGGTGGGAGGGCGGCAGGGGGGGCGCCTTGGGGGTGTGTAGTGACCCACCATCTCCTCCAGCTCCGCAGCGGTGAACGGATCAAACTCATCCCCCTGCTCTGCATCATCGGCACCTCCGTGGTCTGGGGCTTTGCACTCTTCTTCTTCTTCCAGGGGCTCAGCACCTGGCAGGTAGGTGTGCGGCCGTGCGGGGTGTGGGGCGGCTGTGGGGCAGACACGGTGATGGCTGCCCCATCCTGCACAGAAAACACCAGCGGAGTCCCGGGAGCACAACCGTGACTGCATCCTGCTCGACTTCTTCGACGACCACGACATCTGGCACTTCCTCTCCTCCATTGCCATGTTCGGTTCGTTCCTGGTAGGTGCTGCCAGCCGCACAGATCCCGCTCCCCATCCCTGCTGCCCGTCCCACTGCCGCCCCACTCCCCTCTGCAGGTACTGCTGACGCTGGATGACGACTTGGACTGCGTCCAGCGGGACAAGATCTACGTCTTCTAGAGCCCGGAGGAGAGGGGCCAGGCACGGTGCGGCACCCAGGACCCTGCCGTGCTATTGCTCCCCGGTGCCACTGCGGTACAACTGCCAAGGGCTGTGCCAAAAGCCCAGCAGGACCCCATGGGCCGTGCCCATGCTGTGGGTCCCCACTGGATGCTCCGTCCTCGTCGCCATCCCCACAGCAGGTCGGGTCCCTTGGCCCCACTGTACCTCCTGCTCACCGTGCCGTCCCCGGGGCTGCCCAGCACACATCCTCGCCGAAAACAGTTCTGGGGATGCACCACGGTGCCCGGCCCTAATCCTGCACCGGGACTGCGCCCATCCTTGGTGATAAGTGACACTGGAAAGGCGCTGGTGGGCTGCCCGTCCCGCAGCTCCACACACACCAGTGTGGGACCTTCAGTGCCTAACGCCCAGGTGTGGGGCGCGGCGATGCCTTCGCACCCCGGGGCAGCCACGGGGCGGCCTGGCTCAGCGCCTCTCGGGGTTTTTATTCTCCCGTCCGCTGCTCCTGCAGCGCTCAGCGCTCAGCTGGGCTCCGGGCGGCTCGCATTAAAGTCTCTGCACTTTACAGCAGCTGCCGCTTCCTGTGGGGCTGCGGTTGGGAGTGGGGTTGGGACTGGGAATGGGGTTGGGACTGGGGCTGGGGGCTCAGTGGGCGCGCCCTGCCGCTGGGTGTCAGCCACACTCCGGGCGTAGGGTTCTGTGTCCTGTCGGCTGCAGGCATTGGGTTGGGGTGAGGGGGGGTTGACAGCCCTGAGGAAGGGGGGATGGATGTGTGGGGTCCTGGAGCTGCGCCCCTCGCTGAGCACAGAGGATCCCCAGGGGATGAGCCTGGAGCTGTGGCTGTGCCACGTGGGAGCTCCTGGCACCGCAGAGAGGGTCGGACAGAGCCCAGAACGGTGTGGCTGTGCCATACTGTGAGCCCTATCGCACCCCATCCCAACATCAGCTCTGCCCCCCACCCTTGCTGTATCCTGCCCACCCCACTGGGGCAGAGCAATGCCCAGGACCTGTTGTGCCCTGGCAGGATGCCTGTAGGATGGCCAGAGCCTCGCCGCCCTGCACTGCCCAGCCCTGGCTCAGCTGTGCTCTCCAAGAGCCCCTGTGCACACCACAGCCATCCCATACCCCAGTCTTGCGCCCGCTGCCCCCCGTGCCCCCACCCACCAGGAGCCTCCCAGCCCTGCAGTGAGCACAGGGGAAAGCCAGCCATGAAGTCAGGGCAGAAAACTCCGCGAGCGCCTGCCTATAAAAGGAGTTACTTCATCAGAGCCCCCGGGCCCCGCTTCCTCCCTGCCCCAAAACCACTGGGGCTGAGGCACGCGGGGAATGCTCCGGCACGGGCTTTAGTCACTGCTTTTCGGAGTCTTTCCCCAAATATGGTGTCTGGGCTGGAGTCATGGTGTGCTGTGGGGCTGGGGGAGGGCTGGGGGCTGTCCTGCGGGCCGCTGACATCACTGTCCAGCCTTTTAGCGCAGCGTCGGCCTCCGAACTGTGCAGTGTGCTGGCACCCACCGAGCATCGCCCCTCGCCTCCGTGAGTCACTGCTTGTGAGTCCTGAGGGGTGGCTGGAGGGAGGGTGTCCTGGGGCTGCCGGCCCCTGGGATGGGGATACTGCTGTGGGGATGAGGATGCTGCTCCCCACATTGGGGTCCTGCTCCCCACATTGGGGTCTTTCTCCCTGGACTGGGATGCTGCTCTCCAGGATGGGGATGATGCCACGAGGATGGGAGTGATGCTGCTGGGGTGGAAATGCTGCTGGCTGGGAAAGGGGTGATGCTTTCTGGATTGGGGTTCTGCTCCCAGGGAGAGGGCTGCAGCTCCCTGGCCTGGGGATGCCGCTCAGGGCATGCTGCTGCTCCTGGTACTCAGCACCACTTTGCTGCCGGGGCTCTGGGGCTCACAGGAGCCGTGTTAGTGGGTGCTGGCTCAGCCCAGCCCTGGCTGTGCAGGGGGAGTAGACGCAGCCCCCAGTGGTTGAGTTTGGGCAGGAAAGGGGCATGGCACAGTGCAGGGAGACAGGTCAAGAGGTGGGTGTGGGACTGGTCTGGGTTCAGCAGCGTTGGAGACAGAGCACAGGGCTGTCTGCGGGGCTCATGGGGTCTGTGCTGCTGGCAGAGAGGAGGATGTGTGTTCTGCTCTGCCCCATGTGTGCTCTGCTCTGCTCTGCTCTGCCTGCTGTGCCAGGGCTCAGTGACGCCCTGCAGGAGTCGGGAGGCTCTGCCCAGTGAATGGGGTGAGCTGGCTGCTGGGGAAGCCTGGGAAGGAGTGGATGTGGGAACCAGGCGTGCTGCTCCATGGCTCAGCCCCAGCACCCAGCTGGCTTTAACCCAAGCAGGAGCTGCATGGGGAGGAGCAAGGCCAGCTCTGTGGGGGTTTAGCTGCTGGCTCCCCACCACCTCTCCCTCCTGGCACCCATCCTGACATCTTCTGGCGCTGCCCACCACAGCCACCCTCTGCTCTGCCCGCACCATGTCCTTACAAGGGCACGGGACAGCTCCTGCCATGGCCTGGCCCCGCTGGTGCTGGCACGATGACATGCCCATGGCACTCTGCTGTGCCACGGCCACCCAGCCCCATTACCTGCTCCCCTCCTGGGCATCTGCTGGCAGCTCCAGCAGTGGCCACGCAATGCTGGGGACAACCACACCAGCAGGAGCTGGTTGCTGGCTGAGCAAGATGGGGATGAGGCAGTGCACCCCAAGCAAGGCAGCTCTGGGTGGGAACCATCCACCTGGGTGTGCTACAAGGATCATGGCCATGCACATGCCTCCAGATCTCCATTGGCATTGATGGCCATTGCCTGCCCTGGGATGAGCTCAGGGAGGATGCCACGGGATGCAGCACGCTGGGTGTGGGGGCAGGCAGCCCCTCACGGCCCCCTCCTGCTCCAGGTCTCTGCCCACCGCAGCCATGGCGAACAAAGGCCCAGCCTATGGCATGAGCAGGGACGTCCAGTCCAAGATCGAGAAGAAGTACGACGACGAGCTGGAGGACCGCCTGGTGGAGTGGATCGTGGCTCAGTGCGGGTCCAGCGTGGGCCGCCCGGACCGGGGCCGCCTGGGCTTCCAGGTCTGGCTGAAGAACGGCATCGTAAGTGCGAGGCTGGGCGGGTGGGAGCGACGCGACGTGGCACGGCGCCGTGCAGCATGGCACAGCAGGGCACGGTGCATGGAGCTCAGCCTCTCCTCTGCCCACAGGTCCTCAGCCAGCTGGTGAACAGCCTCTATCCCGACGGCTCCAAGCCTGTCAAGATCCCCGACAGCCCTCCCACCATGGTCTTCAAGCAGATGGAACAGATCTCCCAGTTCCTGAAGGCGGCTGAGGACTACGGCGTGGTCAAGACAGACATGTTCCAGACCGTCGACCTCTTTGAAGGTGTGTGCCCGGGTGGGTGGGGGGCTGCAGGCGGGGGGCTCACAGCACTCACGCTGCTGCCCTCTCGTAGCCAAGGATATGGCGGCGGTGCAGAGGACACTGGTGGCCCTGGGGAGCCTGGCGGTGACCAAGAACGATGGACATTACCACGGGGATCCCAACTGGTTCATGAAGTAAGTGGGAGCGCAACACTGGGGTTGAGGCTGACGGCCCCGGGGAGAGCTCTGGGGGGTTGGGGCCTGGGGGGGCATGGGTGCCCCATTGCCTCTCTCTGTCCCCTGCAGGAAGGCGCAGGAGCACAAGCGGGAGTTCTCCGAGAGCCAGCTGAAGGAGGGCAAGAACATTATCGGCTTACAGATGGGGACCAACAAGGGCGCATCACAGGCGGGGATGAGCTACGGCCGACCCCGGCAGATCATCAGCTAGGCAGCCCCCCGCCTCCCCCAGCCCCAGCCAGGACCTCCGTCTCCGCTCCCTCTGCCCCGCGTGCCGCAGCTGCTGGGGCAACGGCGACTCCAACCGCCCCCCACCGATTGGTATTTATTGAAAACAAAAAGCCAGCCAGCCCAAACGACCCTTCAGCGCATCGACCGGCAGCACGCACCGAGCGGCGCCCCCCGCGGCGATGCTGGGGCAGCCCGGCCACGCCTTGCCGTGCTCGCTCCGGCTCCCAGGCGGCCTCTCGAGCTCTCCTCTTCTCTCCGGCCTCGCACGCTCCCCGCTTCACCCCTACGAGCCCCGCTGCGAGCTGGTCCTGCCCCGCTGTGCCGAGCCACGCTCGTGGGGACCCACGGTGCCCCATGGCCCTCCCTGGGGCAGGCGCGTGCCCCAGCACCCAGAGCCACCCCGCCTGCCCGCCACCCCGCACCGGCCAAGCGTCACTCCGGCAGAGATCCTTGCAGATGGGCAGAAAAGAAAATTGGCCTCGGTTTTGTACTTCGTTTTTGTCAAAATTAAAAGGTTGTTCATCTAGCGCGGCGTGCCGAGTTTCCTCCTGCCTGCAGCTGGGGCTGTGGGCACCCAGGGAAGCCACAGCCCTGGAGAGGCGGATGGTGCCGAGCTGAGGGGTCTCTACACTCTCCCAATGGCTGCTGCCATTCCTTCTTCCACCTGCCCAGGCCCTCGCTCACCCCTGCCAGGAGCAGCCCCGGCTGCAGGGAAGCAGAGTGCAGAAGGCTACGGGCAGCCAGGAAGGCAGCCCCAAGGCCCCGGGACTGCGTGACGCAGGTTCCCAACCCAAGCAAGGCCTGGGAGGGCAGAGGAGTCACGGAGTGGGGAGAGGAGGGTTTTTAGAAGGCTTTATTTGGAAAGTTACACAATAGGACTTTGCTGTTTAAAAAACAACCCCCAGCTTTAAAAAAATAAACCAGCGAATCCAAAGACACGTGAACAAACCAGCCCAGCTCGCAGACGAGCCACTGCCAGAGCAACTCCGTCCTCCCATTCCCAGCCCAAAGCAGGCACTGCATGGAGCCCCATCCTTCCCAGCATGGGCTCGCGCCCCAGCGAGCGGCAGCACAGCAGCCCCAGCGAGGGACTGCTTTGTTTGCTGCAGCGGGTCCCCAGGCAGGGACATCCCATCCCTCCGCCCTCCCTGCAGCTCGGGACAGGCACAGGGGTTGTGGCAGAGGTGGCACCCAGCGCGCTCTGCGCTGTTTTCTCGCTGCACCCCATGACCAGGATGGGCAAGGAAGCTGTGCTGCCTTCTGCCTCCCCAAGCGTGCGACTGCGTGTGTGCCTGCTGGAGAGGACAATGTGGCGGGGTCAGAGCACAGGGGACAGGGAGGGAGCTCCTTGAGGAATGGGCTTAAGGCTTGCTTTGTTTTCCAGAGCAAGGGAAGGGAAGGTCCTCTCCCGCTGCCGGCAGAATTTCTCCATGTTTCTGAGCCACTTCCAACAGCACCTTCCGCAGGACACAGTGACAAATGGTCCCTGGTGGCTCAGGAAGTCTTTGCTGCCCACGCTCAGGACAGACGTACCGCGTAGGGGGACGCAGCCCAAAGCCCCATCCCCTGCTAGCATGTCTGGAGCTCCCTGTCATCCGCGAGGAGCTCAGCTGCTGCCTCCCGGCCCAGGTACCCTGCTGTGGTGGGGGCTGCAGCTCTGCTGCTAGAGGGAAGTTTGGGGCGGGTGGGGGTCCAGGACCCCTCCTCCCCTGTGTCCTCCTGGGCAGGCTCCAGCAGCTCACACTCCACCTCGATGTCCTCGACTCCCTTCTCCCTGTAGAGCGGCACGGACTCCATCTCCAGCCCATTCTCGAGGGCTCTGTGCTTCCCTCCCTGCTGGTACCATCTGCAGGCAGTGGAGCCGTGACAGGGCAGGTCAAGCCCCACGTTGTTCCTGCTCAGGCAAACCTCCAGCATGTAGTAGAAAGTCCAGAACACAGCAAAGCATCCCAACAGCAGCAGGGTCTGTGGAGGAGGAAATCCTTTTAGACACAAAGCCTTCAACCACCCCACAGCCGCGCTGTGTCACCTGGCACATCCCAGGGCAAAGCACCCAGCACCAGCAGGATCAGTGATGCAGGTTCTCCAGTGACTCCTTGGCCTGCCCCACACCTCCCAGCAGCCCCCAGCAGGCTCACCTTGAGCGTGTTGGCTGTGATGGTGTAGTGCTGCTGCTCGGGGATCTCCAGACCCGGAGGGCAGGGCAGGGAGAAGTCGCTGTTCAGGTACTGCCCACTCATGGCTTCTTCCAGCAGTCTGGAAGATAGAGGCACCCACTGAGGGTCCCACAGGCAGACATGACTCCCGACAGAGGACCTTACATGCCTGTGAAGGCTCTGGAGCACCTTTCACACCACTGAGGGTTGCCAGCTCCGCAATAGGGCTCTTTTATGCAGCCTCCCTCCCCGCCTCCGCCACCTATTGAGGGCGACCCTGTGCTAGGTGACAGCTGCTGAGCTGCAGCCCCTCTTCCTCATCCTGCCCTGTACCTTGTGATGACACTGCTGCAGTCAAGCAGCTCCAGCTCAGAGACTTCTGTAACATCCCTTAGCCCTCCAGCTCCTGTATCCCCACTGAGACGGGGTTGTGGTCTCCTACCTCTGCCGCTCCTTCATCTCTGCTGGGGACCAGGAGGAGCCGTACAAGGTGAGCTGCCACTGCTTCAAGGTCCCAGGCCTCAGACTCTCATCTCCTGGGGAAGAAACAGGTTGGACCAGAGGGAACTCCCACCTGGCAACGCATCAGGCTAATCTACTGCTAACCTACTGCCCAGGTGCTGGGCTGGCAGCTCCCCAGGGCACAGCAGGGAGCCAGGGTACAATGGTACTGGTGCACGCCCTGGCCAAGTGGCTCTGGGAGGGGATGCTCCCATCTCAGTCCCAGTCCCAGCCGTTGTCCTGGGAGCACGCCAGCAGCAGGACTCACCGGTGTCCCTGATGACCAGCCTGTACGTGCCCTGTGCTTCCTCACCCCAGCATCGAACCGTGGAGAAGGTCCAGTCAGCAAAACCATTGGGATCCCTGCCAGAGAGTGGGAGAAATGAACCATGAGTTTGTAAAGCAGCCTGAGACACAAGGCTGGACACGGGCCCTGACTTCCCTGCTCGGGGCCAGCTGGGCTGGGTGTCCTGCTTTGTGGTGTGAGCCTCTGTTCCCCCAGTGCTTACGAGTCCATGCTCCTGGTGGTTCCTATCAGGGACATCATGCCACTGGGGCAGAAGAGCCTGATCTCCAGGTTGCCGCGGCGGGGGTGCGTTATGGTGACAGTGACTGCCACGTGCTCCAGGGTTCTCATGCCAGAGAGCTGTAGGTCGGTGGTGGTGACTACAAAAGGACACAAACACTGATTGCTGCCTTCTCCCAGCTGCCCCCGTATGTCTGTGCCCCCGGAGCCAAGAAGGGTCTTGCTGGCACCCAGCTCTCCCCTGCCCTGACTCAGGGCCTGCAGGCTCATCAGCCCACCCAGTGTGCTCTGGACACTGCAGTGAAATAACACCTTGCCCCTTATCAATCCATCCCCTCTGGATTTGTGTAAGCTTTCAGCAGCCCCAGAGGCTGCTTTGAACCACAGCTATACAGGAGCCAGATTTGGAAAGAGGATGAGAAACCTGGTGTGCAGACTCCCTGTTCCAATCTCAAACCATTCACAGCTCCACGGATGCTCACAGCCATGGAGCTGCTAATTATAGCAGAGGAAATCCTGGCACACTTCAGAGCAGGTTGCAGCACGTGGCTCAGCCCCCCCAGGCAGCCCAGCCAAGCAGCAGGTGGGCACTCTGCAGCCTCCTGTAAGTGCAAGGCAGGCACAGCCCACAGCTGCAGTGTGCTCCCTGAGGCCACGCAGGGAAAGGGTTAACCCTGAGCCAGCCTGCAGCACCTGGGGGACCATAGTGCCCCTGGCTGCACATTCCTCTGAGCATACTTCTCCCCATTGCCTCTTTTTTGCCTCTTCCCAAAGCTGCAGCTGCTCAGCTTTCAGCTCATAACTCCATTTAGGGCAAAAGGAGCAGCTTTAGCCCTAGCCCTCGTCTCTGAGGCACAGCAGGGCTAACCCTGCTGCCAGACCCCTGCGGTCACCCTCTCACCCCTTGGGCTCTGCAGTGCTGGTGCCTGTAGGGCAGCCAGGGAGCCTGGGGACAGGACAGAGGGAGAGTGTGCAACCCGTGCCCACCCAGCATCTCCCAGCTGGCCGGCAAGAAGGGAAGGGAGAGGATCAACAGTGAGGTGCTGGGTTGCTGAGCTCCCCACTCCTTCCTGGGGGAACTCTGCCCTAGGGAACAGCCTCCGGCCCCTGCCAGGAGCTGCAGCCAGGGCAGTGGGGGGGTCAGCAGGGAGCTGGGTGCTGCTGGGGGTGGGAAGGGTGCAGGGCAAAGCCCGGCTCTCCTTCCCACTGGTAGCAGCTTGAGCATCGCCTTGTTTATGTGGACAGCGGCCGGCCAAGTCAGGAGCTGGAGCATTACCTAAAATGGTCACAGCCAGAGGAACAGGTCTGGATGCTGCCCAGCGTAGCCCAGTGCGCTAAAGCCTGTCTGGCTCCTCAGAGACATCAATTCATGGGATGGAGCTATGGTGGGGAGCAGGGAGGGGGTGCAGATCAACAGAAACAGGTCCCCTGGGGAGGGGCAGCAGAAAGAGACAGGGAAGGGGCCAGGCAGGCTGGCACTTAACCCCTTTGTGGCTTGCCCTGCACTGTAAGTGGTGGACAGGCTCTCAGCACAAGCACATACTGCCAAGTGGCACCACACCTGCCCTTACCATTCCACGTGGCTTCCAGCTCCTGTGGCAGCAGAGGGATGCTCCTGCCTTCCTTCAGCACCGGGCTGACATATGAGGCGAGGTACGGAACGGACTCCCAGACCTGCCAGGTGGAAGGCAAAAGGGTTCAGCATGAGCCTGGTCCCTCCCTGCACGTCCACTTCCTCATCTCCCATCATTCTTGCCAGCCACTCATATCACCCCTCTTGTGTGCAGATATGGGCCCAGCTTGCAAACCCAGGCAGTGACAGCGCAGGGCTGGGGAGGAGTGCCCATGAGTCTAAGAGCAGAAGCAAAGCAACTGCCTGTGGGCTGGAGAGGCTGATCAGACTCATGACTCCAGGAAAACAGCACCTCTGGTTTTGTCTCCATCACTTGAGTGGCTTTGAGTAGATACTTGGAGCTGTTATGTTTCAGCAGCACAGCAGGGCAGGACTCAAAGCCCTGGGAGAAAAGTGAGTAGCCCGTACAACCCCATGAAAAATTGGGCATTGCTGGCAACAGGCAGCAACCCTGCACAGCCACGCAGCACTCTGCAGGTGGGTGAGGATGAAGAGCCAAAGGGGAGCGCTCTGGTCTCCATGCAGCTGGTGGTACGAAGGAGCAGAGGTTGGGATGTCCCTGCTCTGACCACAGCACACCACAGAGGCCCCGGGACACAGAGCTGCCAGCTCAGAACGCCCCGGTTCTTTGGGGCATGATGCCCTCCCTGCAGCATGGTGCACATGGGGAAGGTGCTGGGGCTGCTGACGAATCTCCCCAAGCCATGAATCAGAGCTGTCGTCTCCCACGAGCGAAAGTTCTCGCCCATGGCTATATATAGTTGTGAGAGAGCAGCAGCTCAGCAGCAGGTTTCAGGCACTGCTGGAAGCCTCATGACTTCATACCAAAAGCAGCCTTGCAGTGATGGCCGGCAGGATGACAGCCCTACTGCTGGCCTGCACTGCAACAGTGTCACCCCACTGCGCTGCCAGCACAGGGAACTGTCCCTGCCGCCGGGGAAGGTCTGCTCTAGGGGCCTCTGGAGCACACCTGGGACGGGGGCAGAATTACCTTGGCAGCGTTAACCAGCCTCCAGGCGTTGAGCAGACCAAAGCCATGCTGATGGCTGTGGCTGAAGCCGGCCCGGTTGACGTCCCACTTTGCGTGACGATCCTCGTACTGAAAAGAAATAAGAGGCACTCGTTACCTTGGGGGACTGGCAGCCCTGCAAACCCAGAGCGAAGGAACTGGGTCTGAAGGAAGGGAGGCTCAGAAATCTCCTGCAGAGTGGGGAGGCAAACCCGTATGGCCTTATTAGACAGAAACAGGTTGACCTTTGCTTGAAACAAGTCCCAGGACAAACAGGCCTCCCAGCTCCTCAGAAAGGAAATCAAGCAGCACAAAAGGGCACAAATGCCTCTGCTCTGAAACATCCCAGCTGCTCCTTTCTCCCTGCCACCCAAGCCACGGCCTGTGGGATAGCAGAAGCCTTGGGGAGAAGGAACCTAGTCCTTTAAATCAACAAGATTCAGGCCAGAAGGATCTGTGTTCCATCATTTATCAGGTTGTACTACTCAGGCAACGCTGGCCTGAAGCTGTGGAAAACATTGCCCTGTGCCAAAGTGAGTTTCCTCTTAGATACAGCACGAGCTGGACATAGATTCCTGCTCCGTGGGGGCTGTGAAGGAGCCCTGTCTTTCGGAATCAAAAGCTCCAATCAGTTCCCACTCCAGGTTTCTGCTGTGAGCTCCACCCTGTCAGCAGGAGCTGGGCTGGAGTCAGGGCCGTGCAAAAGCAAAGGCTGTGTTTGCCACTGAGCTCCCTGTTATGCCTGTTCCCAAGAGCTCGGCTCTCTGCAGAATACGAGGGAAGGCTGGAGCAGGGCAGAGCTCCTCGCTTTCCCACTGCACAGTGCTGGGAGCACGGTGGGGAGCGTGTCAGGCACACCGCATGTCCACACACTCCCAGGGTCTGCAGGCGAGGACCGGTGAGCCCGTGGAAGACCTGTACAGATGGAGGCACTCCTGGAGCAAATACCCCATTTGTTATCATGACAGTGGAAAATGCCTCTGCTGCATTCCTGGAGGGAACACGGGGTGAGGGGAGAACGCGATCCACTTGCTGGGAGCCAGACAAGTGAGAGATTTATCCAGGGGCAGACAGACATAAACAAGAATGTGCACTGCAGGACCACGGCCGTCCCGCAGCATCCTCGGAGGGAAGCTGTGGGAGATGCTGCAGGAGGGAGGGCTGCTGGCTCACCTTGGTGGCTGTGAAGACGATGATGTGCTGCACATCTCGCCAGGTGAGGCACGGCCGCACCTGCAGCATCAGCGCGATCATCCCTGCAGCAAGCGGGGCCGCAGCTGACGTCCCTGTGTGGCCCTCCGTGCATCCTGTGCCCTTCTGCAAGTCCCAGTCTGTAGTCACCTTCAGAGACAGAGGAGAGATGCCTCCTGTCACGCCAATCTTTGCCACGCTGCTGTGGTTGGGCTGGGAATGGGATCAACTGAGCCGTGCTCTCGTGCCAGCCGTTTCGTGGCAGCCCACGCTCAGCCTGAGACACAACCACTAGCCCTGGGGACACAGGACAGTGCTCAGTTGCTCCAGAGGGACATCCAGAGGTCAGCACTGCTCCTCACACTATGGAGATAATATAAAGGCGGAGGCTCTGCCCTGTGCACAGCTTAGAAATGAGCAATGCTTGAGCACAACAGGCCAGCAGCTGTGCTCCTGGCAGTGAAGGCAGATGGGGGAGAGCTTCCAAAGTGAGAGCAGCCCGCGGGCACTGTGTGGAAGCAAGAGCCCTAATTTACTGCATGAGCACCCCCAGCAGTGTGCAGGATGGTGCGTGTAAGCTGGTAGGTTTTCTTGACAGCCCTGCAGTGCTGATCTATTGCTTGTGCATTACCATCAGCAATACTGATGCGATTGCTATTGCTCTACACAAACCTGAAGAGGAAGAAAAGATCCCCCAAGGGCTGGCTGGAAACATGAAGAGGGGGCTCAGAAAACTGAGAGTGGAAGAAAGAGTCAGGCACGGGCCCACCTAGCCAGCCCCCTCCTCCAGTGCCCACTGGGACACCAGATTATTCTTTGCTCAGGATGGTGAAAACGTTCTCCACCCCTGGGTGTCTGTGCCCGGGCTGAGCAGACTGTCCCAGGAAAGGAGGAACCAAGCCAGCCCCTGCAGCACCGATGCCATGGCAGTTACAAGCAGGCTTTGTGCAGCAGGTCCCTGCTCTCCCAGGTAGCCAGCCCAGCCACAAATGTCTGTTAAACTCCGACTACCTCAGATGAACGGATGGAAAAGCATTTTGGCATAGGGATGCTGGAGCAGGAATCAGAGCACGGCAGCGCAGGCAGGGAAGAGCACTGCCCCACATGCTGCGGAGCACCATGCAGTGCCCCGGCACGAACACAGCGTGCAGCCAGCATCCAGACTCCAGCTCCCCACGTACAAGGCTTTCACACAAAATGAGAGAGAAATCTCTTTGTAAGCCCAAGGACTCGCCCTTCAGAACACAGATGTGGGGAGGTGGTCCTGAGCCCCCCGCCTGCCCCAACCGCCACTAATCCGCCTGTCTCCAGCAGTCTCTTCCGCACCAGCAGCTTCCCCCCCAGCCAGCAGGCAGGAATTTGCAGAGCACAAGCTTTCCTTCTCTCTGTGGTTGCTGAGATCAGGCTAGGAGACAGGAGGGGCAGCCAGAGATCCCGTCATCCTCCCTCAGCCTAGACCAGAACAACAACAAGAGCGGGGCAGCAGCAGGGGGAGAGGAGAGGGTCAGGGATTAGCTGCTGAAAAGCCTGGAAACATTTCCCAGACAGCTCCTGGCCAGGCGTTGGGTACTGAAACCAGTATGAGGTGGCTTCAGTTCACCTCCCTGGGGGCTCTGGGAGGTGACATCTCTCAGCTCTGCTCCCACACATGAAAACCTGCACTGGTCAGGGACAGGCACGCATACACCACACTCAAATGCTGCAATTAGGACCCAAATACCAACTTGAACGAGCTAATTAAGAGGGAAACTATTTACAGGGAACTCAAACTCAACATAAAGACTCCTGGGATGCCCTTGTTTCAGGGATAACACATTGCAATTGTAAAGCAAAGAATGCAGATAGCTTCCTTTGGAGAGGGAGAGGAACTGGGCCTGAACTAAGCAACCTGGAGAGAAGCTCAAGGCAGCTACAGTGCCTGTGTGACTCTGGCTTGTCCTCCCTGCTGACCACGCTGTAACCCCAGAACCACAGGATGTCTGCAGAGGGATGCACAGGGCTGTGCAGGAGCACACAGAGCCCCAAAAGAGGCACTGGGAGGTTCCCAACTTATGCCATCTCCTTGCTAACTGCAAGCGTCCATCTCCCTCTGCTCTCAGCAGGGAGACACACTGCACTGCCAAGAGCTGCACTTTTTGTTTCCTTCTATGTTTGACACCATACCATTCTGTCAGCTGTTAACAACCTCAGTTAGCGCTCGGACGCTGCACGTCCCACAAAGAACACCCTGAGCAGCATAAACTTTCAGTAGGAAATGCAGCTCGTGCCAGAAGCTGTATTAAATTCTTCCCATTAAGGAAACCACACGGAGTTTACAGACTGGTAAAAGAAAAAAGCCCAGCAGATGGCTCAGAAGTTAACCCTGACACCACTGAAGCACGGCTACAGGGCACTTAGGAGACTATGAAAAGGGGTGTGCAGGTTTTGACAAGGGGCTCACGGAGGAGAGGTGACATCAGTGCAGAGGAAAAGGATGGCTCCGTCACACTCCGTTCCCAGGCTCTGCACAGCCTCTCCTTCTGGCTGCTCGGTGGAATACCAGCTGCCACATCACTGTCAGTATTCAAAACGAAGGGGCATCTGAGACCCCCAAAGCTACCTCAGCACCAGCAGGCTGTGGGCAGCTGGACGTGAACCCAAAGACTCGTAACTCCTGATCGAAGTGCAGCGGCCCCTGATCAGAGCGCAGACCTTACTTGGCTGCTGTTGCTTTGTTTCCTAGCATCGAATTTCCAAACCAGCATGGGACGACTGAAGTTATTTCTGATATTAAAAGAAATGAGCTCCATTCTGGGTTTTACTTTCCCTGCTGAGTCATTGCTCTGGGCAGATCGTGCCGTGCTGAAGTTAATGAGCGAGATCTGCCCTGCACTGTGAGAGGAGCTGCACAAGGGCTTGTGAGTCTCAGCTAGGCAGCTGAGAAGCCCAGGCTCTCCCATTCCCTGGTGTGCTCTTCTCTCAGGCTCTCCCTATTCGCCTGGTTTATCCAGCATGCGGGCAAGCCTGTTTGACAAGTCCAGATTCAGCACCTCTCAATCAGGCACAGAGCCACAGCCACACTTCCCTGCTCATGGGATCATCTCTTTCTGCCTGCCCTGGGAATGGCACACCCCAGGGTGGCTTGGGCTCTGCAGCTCCTGGTGGCACCTCAGAACAGAGCCAGCACACAGCCGTGGGGGTTGGTTAGCCTGACAGCTCCCCAAGTGCATCTCTGTCCTGGTAGGAGCGTGCTGGGTCAGGCCTGGGGCTGGTGAAAACAGGCCTGGCTGCTTGGCTTGGGGAAAAAGGACATTTTGTTGTCAGGAAGTCATTTTTTGGCAAAAAAAGGAAAAGCTGATAAAAATATTCAGAAAAAAAAATCAGCTGGGAGAGGCACATGTGCCAGAACAGAAGAGCTGTGGCCAAGCAGCTTAAAGGGACCGATGTTGCTCCTGGCTCTCCATGCAGAACAGAGGTGACAGGACATGACGCAGCCATAGCAGACACCCCATCACCACCCCGGCCCCTCTCTCAGGAAAGCCCACAGTGCTGCAAGCTCCATCCCTGCTGTTCAAGAGGGGCACACACAGATGGGACGCAGCTTGTTGTCCAGCTGTCACTGGGGGAGCTCCTGGTGACGTTCCCAGGGACACAGTGCAGAGGAATTTCTCAGGGGTCACCCAAGTGGCCCCTGTCCCAGGAGATGTCTCCCTGCAGCTCCCAGCAGCGCTGGGCAGGAGATAAGACAAGGCAGCCCTGTCCCTTTTGGATCCTGCCTGCAGTTGAGGAGGCAAAAATGACGCAGACAGGATCTGCACTTGGGGCCAGGAACACAGAGTGCCCAGGGAACACCCCAGCTGAGAGAGGGCCACTGCACTGCAAGTTACCTGCTGACACACAGTGACGGCACTGGGAACAGCTGGAAGCAGGAATCTCCTGCTCAGAGCACTATTTATGTAGGACCTCACTAAAAAGCATTTAATTCCCTGCCTTGCAGCTGCGTGGTAGTCAGGAGAGACAGAGCCTTGTCCCTGGTCTGTGCTGGACTGTTACAGCCCTGCAGCTGGCAGAGCCCAGGGGAAGACATGTGCCTCACGTGGTACTCACGATGCTCCTCATCATCTTGTCCCCACCGCTGAAGGTCACAGCCAACATGGAGGCACACTCCTCAGCATAGAACGGCATGGAGCCCATCTCATCCACTGCGCCTGGAGGAAAGCAAAAGGCAGTGACCATATGAAGCCCGTCTCACTTTAACCACTGAAACTGCAAGGTGATGAGCCCTGAGGACCTGCTCTGCTAGCTGTGCTTCTTCCACATCCCCATCTGCTACCATGGTCGATACTTGCGGGGGGAACTCCTCCCTTCCCCAGACACAGAGGAAGAGGGGGAGGGCAGGATGTTGCCTTGCTGCTTTGCAACGTCTGCTGCACCAGGCAGATGCCTGGCTTTGTCAGTAACAAGCCCTGAGCACATCCTCCCCCCCCAAAGCTCCAGGTGCACAGGTGGACAGGAGGAGGGTCAGCCCATGGTGCACACAGCCTCCCAGCCCCACACACTGTCCCTCAGCACCGGGACTGCTTTCAGTGCAAACACTGCCAGCAGAGACAGAGCACTGACAGGGCCCGCTCCTGGGAGCTGGGGAAGGAAACCAGACCCAAGCCTGTATTTTTCCAAGGCTGGAAGATTTACAGGAAAGGCAGCCACTAAAAACAACCTTTCACTGTGCTTAATATTAAACAGCTTTTCTACCCCCCATGCAGCTTGTGGCCTCAAGAAAATGGATTAGATGTTTCTTTTCTAACACACACAGCGGGAATGCTGAGTTTCAAGTCATTCCCCAAACACGGCAGCAAGGGTTTCACAGCCCTGGTGATGGAAGTTTGAATGCAGGCAACAATTTCTCCTTCCTTGGGAAAGAGCAAGACAGAAGACACGTGCACTCACCTATTGTGACGGTGTAGATGGAGTTGGCATAACCATCATAGTTGCAGTTGTCGTTGTGCTGCCCACCATTGCCACTGGCCACCACAAAGATGCTCCCGAAGCCCCTGCGGCCGGCTATCACACCGTGCTGCAGGGCAGCCTGCAGAGAGGGGACAGTTCTGCAGGTGCTGCCTTCCCCAGCATCCTGCTGAGTGAGGCTCTCTGCTCCTCTGCAAGGCCTCAGCCCTGCCATACGCCTGCCATGCTGTGCCCCAGAGCTTCCTCCTGCAGTCTCTGCATGCAGCCAGAGAACAAACTGCGTAACTGGAAACCATTTGTCACCTCAAGCTGATACCCCAGTTGTCAGCATTGCTCTGAATGGCACAAAACAGCTATCTTGTGGTTAGAAAAGCACAGCAGGAGGCTGCCAAGCAAAAGAGAAATTAAGCAGAACCACATCCCACAAGCAACGCAGAGTCAGTTTTGGGGCTCCCTGCAGCAAGCCCTCACTGCAGCACCCTGCAGCAGAAGCTGCTTGCAGGCAGCTGTTAGTGCTAGGAATGCCTGGTCTGAGCTGGGAGCACCCCGAGCATCCCTTGGGTTGCAAAAAGTGTCAGAATAACACCACAGGTTGCAAAACAGCACTTTCCTGCTACAGCCAGCCTCTCCTTGGAAAGCACACCCAGCACTGCCTGAACACTGCCCTCCCACAGCAACGTCACCTCTCCCCACCACACAAACGTGCAACACCTCTGCTGGCAGCGCTGGGAGCCAACAATTGTGCCTTGCACCACAGCAACACCCTGCCCTGCCTGCTCAGGCAGGAAAAGAACCACCAGCACTGCAGGGCCGGGCCAGGGCCGACCCATGCTGCTGGAGCTGCTTTGTACCTTTCCCAGCTGATGGGGGCCATCCACAGTTTTCCCATCATCATCTGGACCCCAGCTGCAAAGAGAGACACCGTGATGTAACAGGAGTCACAGACAGCAACGCTTCCTCCCGTTATGGTTTGCCATCAGAAGGAGCTACACGGTGTTGGAGTAACGCAAAGAAAGCTTCCCAACTAGAGGTGCTGCAGGCTCACCTGCAGCTGTAGATGTCATTGATCTGATAATGCTTGTTGAAGGCGATGGCCTCCATGCTGTCAGTGAGGGGCCCATCCAGCACTCGGATGCCTGCAGACAGAAGACAACGAACGTGACTGAAGGGGATCAAAGCAAGCTGTGTAAACAGCACAAACAAATTCCTCAGCGGGTTCACATGAGGGACGCCTGCACTCCCAGCCTGACTGAACCAGAACTCCTGGAACTATAAGCAGGGATCAGTCTGCAGGGGCACACTGGAGTCAGGATCTGGAACTGCAGACACATCCTCACGTTCAGTTCCACATCCTCTGCCAGACCCGGCTTTCCTGCTAAGCAAGTACTCCAGTCCCGTGGCCAGAATCAAGTTGGTGATAGGGAAAGGACAACTGAACACCAGTTAGACTCACTCCTAAGTGCTCCAGAGCATCCTTGCCTAGAGCACTGCTCCATGTTACTGCTTCTTTTCAGGGTAAGTCCCTGCCTGGAGCAATTGCTTCCCCTTCCAGGTCACCAAATGGCCAGGCATTGCTTTGGGATGGCTGGCATGCTTGACGGCTGAGGAAAGGGCACAAGAGACGTAAGACACCTCAATTACTGTCCTCAGGACCTCTACAGCAGTACAAACAAAAACTCAACGCTGAGTTTTCCTCGACCCTGAACCTTAATAACTACAGTTTTACATCACAGTTTTGGCTGGCAAAGAATGTTACAAATGGAAACCAGGCACACATCTCAATTAAGACTATTTATAAACAGTATAACTGCCCACCCATCTCAGCACAGCGCATGTGGCTTTTTACTGTCACATCTCAGCCTCGCCCCGTGGAGGAGCTGAGCAGCCCAGCTAGGGATGTGCTGGCTCTGCCTGCTCCAGCTGGCACCGTGCTGGCCCCAGCACTTACATGCTGCCATGGCGTGTCTCCCTGTGCCATCCCAGAGCTCAAGGCTTTCCTCCTGCGCTCACCCTGCAAAGTCAGGCGCATATTTGGAGAGCCAAAGCTCAAAGAAATGCTGGGTCCTGCCCCAGTGAGCTTGAGCTAACCCCTTCCTACTGCTGTATTCACCGTGCTACAGTTAAACTACTGAGCTGATCTCTTCTCCTACCAGCCCAGCTTCACCAGCAGCTTCTGTCTGCATTCTCTTCGGCAGTTTGGAGACCGGGGCTGTGCTATGACCCACAGGCTGCTCTGGAAGCATCCCAGTGAGGAGCCACGAGCAGGGCAGGGGCATGGAGCTGCCTGCAGTGGCCTGGGGAGCTCTGTGCCTCCAGGGCCCTGCTGGCACCCTTGGGCTCACCCTGCTCCCCAGCAGGGCTGTCACAGAAGGCTGGTGCTTGTCACAGGGAATGTGGCACCACCTGCTGGGAGTGGAGAGAATCACACAGCAGCACTGCCAAGGATGTCAGGCACAGAGATGGCACTTCCCTCTGCAAAGGAGAGTGAGAGCTCCAGAGACAACCAAAGCACGTTCCCCAGCTTTGCACAGGGCAGATGTGCAGCCTTTGCACCCAAGGGGAATGCGGGGTATTGAGGGACATTCGCTTCCCAACGCCTCCAGATGCAGCCTGTAGCTCTGCACTGAAGTGGACACGTCTGTGCAGCGTGGCACACGTTTGCTCAGCAGTGTGGTGAATACTCTGGAAACTCCCAGCACACACCTAGCGTGCTGCCAGGCTTCTCTGGAGAAGAGTTGAGGCAGACACCAGTCCTACCCCTAAGGAAGGAACCAGCCTCAGCAAGCCCTGCCTGATTCACAGCCACCTGGGCTGAGTCACCTCTCCAAGGGCCAGCAGCACTTGGGGAGAGCAGACACACTCAGCACACAGCGGTGCCACAGCGTGCACCCACCTGCAATGCGGCTCCCGTAGGCAACTCCCACCGTGCAGAAGCTGTTGTTGGGCACAGCCGCGATCTCCCCCGCGCAGCGAGTACCGTGGTGGTTGCCGTTCTCTTCGTCGGGGTGAGGCATGGGGTCGGGGTCGTTGGAGTTCAAGTCATAGCTGCCTTCTGGGCTCTGAAAACAGACCCGTGGTCACAACTCAGAATCACAGAGTGGCCCGGGTTGGAAGGGACCTCAAGGATCGTGAAGCTCCAACCCCCCTGCCACGCAGGGCCACCAACCTCCACATTTCAGACCAGCCCAGGCTGCCCAGGGCCCCATCCAACCTGGCCTTGAGCACCTCCAGGGATGGACGGGGCATCCACAGCCTCTCTGGGCAGCTGTTCCAGCACCTCACCACTCTCTGAGTAAAGAACTTCCCCCTGATATCCAACCTCAATCTTCCCTCCTTCAACTTCAAACCATTTCCCCTTATCCTGCTGTTATCTACCCTTCCAAAGAGCTGACTCCCCTCCTGTTTATAGGCTCCCTTTAGGTCTTGAAAGGCTGCAATGAGGTCACCCCGCAGCCTTCTTTTCTCCATGCTGAACAAGCCCAGCTCCCTCAGCCTGTCTTCATAAGGGAGGTGCTGCAGCCCCCTGATTATCTTTGTGGCCTCCTCTGGACCCTCTCCAAATGATTTCTGTCTTTCTTGTACTGGGGGCTCCAGACCTGGACACAGTACTGTAGATGGGGCCTCACAAGGGCAGAGCAGAGAGGGACAATCACCTCCCTGTCCCTGCTGGCCACCCCTCTGCTGGTGGAGCCCAGGATCCCATTTGCTTTCTGAGCTACAAGAGCACACCGCTGGCTCATGTTCAGTTTTTCATCCATCAGGACCCCCAGGTCCTTCCCTGCAGGGCTGCTCTCCAGGACTGCTCCTTCCTGTCTGTATCAATGCTGGGGATTCCTCAGGCATCTGCTTTCACAGACGAGCAGCCACCACCAGGGTGTCCCCACGCCCGGCCACCTGCCTGCTGTCCCTCAAACCCACAGCGCCGGCACTCACGTAATTTGGCTGTATGTCCTTGATGGTGTGCTCCACGCCATCGTCCACCACCACCACCGTCACACCACGCCCCGTCACGTTCCGCTCCCACACGCCGGTGACGTTGATGTCCTTCCCGGGGCTCTTGCGGTTGTTCTGAGCAGCAGAAAGGACAGTGAGAGCAGCGCATGGGCAGAGCAGTGCGTCAGCCCTGAGAGCAGGGACCTTTTGCACAGTTACAAAGCACAGGGCCAGGGTGAGCGCAGGGAGATGTCAAGGACAGTCACTAAGGATTGGTTTTACACAGCCAGCGTGCAACAGCCGCTCAACCACAGAGCAGAGCACCAGCAGTGCATGGCCAGCACCGGATGCTGCTCCTCCCATTACAACGGCGAGCATGCAGAGCTCTCAGCCTGCTTCCTCTTTGCTGCAAGCACAGACAGCTGCTGCTCTGCCCACATGATGTCTCACTCATAACCACACAAAGGGCCCCAGATTGCCATCAGGGCAGCGGCAGAAAAACCACTCACCAGATGCCACTGCTGGGGGTATTTGGGATCATTAAAGTGCAGGCTGCGTTTGGAGCGCTTCAGAAGCTTCTGTTCCGAATGCCACCGCACGCTGTCATGCTGTGCAAACAAAGTGTCCACTGATCTCCTTATTGCTTCGGGTTCAGGTGCCGCGTGGCTGTCGGGCCGGTAGGAGAAGAGGTAATGGCCCTTGAGCTCCCCAATGCGGCCCATGTTCACCAGCCCCGCGGTCCGGGCCAGCTGCTCCGCCCGCTGCTCCAGTTCTTCCTCCGGCACATCCAAGCTGACGGCCCACGCCAGCTCCCCGTGACCGTGGGCCACACTATGGCCATCATCGAGCTCCGTGCTGCGGGTCAGTCCGTGGGACAGCACGAAGGGGATCCAGGCAGCGCCCAGCCAAAGGCACGTGTGGATGCAGCGCGCAGCCTGCACTCCTGCGCTCCATCGCGGCGACCTCCGCTCCCGATGCGGCATCAGACAGGCAGGCTGGAAAAGAGCCAAAAAAGACAAACGGTGATGAAAAAGAGGAACAGCAACGAAAAAGAGGCGCGGTGAGATCTGTTTCCACCAGTCCCAGGGGCAGGTGCCACAGCCACACGTGTTTGCTGCCGATCCCTGGGACTTTCCAGGTCTCCTCCTTCCCAGATCCTGCACCGGCAGGCCCTGAGCAGGGCAGTGCCCGGCCTATCCCTGCCCTCTGCTGTGGGAAAGCAGCAGGGGAAAACCCCACTCACTGCGATCTGCGGCTGCTGTCGGACACCCGCTTCACCCCCTAGGCCTCACTGCCGGCCGCCACCCAGCGCACCCGCGCACTGCCGGGCCGCACCAGGCTAAAGTCCAACTCCGCGTGCCCGGGCTCCGGCCGCCCCGCCTGCCTTCGGGCCTCTCCACGCAGCGGGGCCGGGCAGCCCCGTGGACATTCACCCAGCCCGTACTCCCGGCAGCGCCCACTGCCCGCCGCTCCCCGTTCCACGCGGACGCTCTGCCGAGCCCCAACAAGCAACGCGAGCCCGCACCCCCGGCCCCGCTCACCCTGCATGGGCCGCCGGCGGCCGCCGGTGCCGCTCCGCTGCCGGATGCCCGCGGCCTCTGACAGCGGCGTCACATCCGCGCCCGCCCCTCCGCAGCGCGACCTCCGCTCCGCAAGAGGGCGCCATCGCCGCGGGCTCTTCCGGCGGCGGCCGGAAGAGGCGGGGCGGGGCGGGCGGTACGCGGGCCGAGCGGCGCCGCTCCGGGCCCAGCCGCAGCCTCCGGAGGGACCGCCATGGCGCTGGAGCAGGCGCAGGCCGAGGGCCCCGCCGCCGNATGAAGGAGCCGGCGCTGCCCGGTACCTCGCTGCAGCGGGCCTGCCGCCTCCTCGTCGCCTTCTGCGCGTTGCACCTCTCGGCCACGCTGCTCTACTACCTGGCGGGCAGCTCCCTGACGCCGCCGCGCAGCCCCGCCCCGCCGCCGCGCCGCCCGCCAGGTAGGCCGCAGGGCCGGGCGGAGAGGCCGCGCCGCGGCCTGGTGGCGGGCGGCGGGTGACCTGTTTGTTTTGCACAGCCTCTCCGCCCCGGAGAGCCCCGGCGAGGCGGCGCCTGGTGGAGAGGCGGAGCCCGCGGCCCTCCCCGGTGAGGCCCCGGCGGCGGAAGGCGAGGGGGAGCCCGGCCCGGGCGGCGGCGCGGAGGCCGCGGGGCAGAGCGAGGGGGCGGCGGAGGAGCACGACCCGGAGGCGGCGCCCGTGAAGCCCTCACAGAACATCGCGGTGCAGGTGGGCGCGGGGCGGGGGTCGGCGTGCTGCGGCCGTGAGGCGGGAGAAGCTCCGGGGGTGGGTGATGTAACGTGGGGTTGGTGGTGAGGGGTGTCCTTAGGCAGCTCCTTAAGTAAAAGAGTGAAGCGATGTGTTGGTGGGGAGTGTCCCCTCTTGGGTCTGAGCCGTTGCTCTGGGATGTCTCCAGCGCTGAAAGTGACTGGGGGGAGGTCAGGGTGTTTGTGGGGGGGTCTAATGGGAGCTGTCACCCTTTGCAGACTGACTTCAAAACGGCCGACACGGACGTGAACACAGATCAGGACATTGAGAAGAACCTGGTGGGTACTGAAGCCCTGCGGTAGGTCGGGGTTCTGCTGCTCCTGCTCCCACACTGTGGCTGCAGCGGGCAATTTGGCTGTACCTTGCTGCTCTGGGAACTTGTGGGTGCTCAGAAAGCTCTGGTGGTGCTTCAGCAGTCAGCAGCATGACCCGAGTTCTGAAACGCTGCAAAGCAGTGGTGGTGGGGGCAGCACCTGTGGGACCCGGTAGCTCTAATGAGTGTTATGAATGAGCAAGGAAGATCATCTTGGCAATTCGGTGAATACATGATGTGAATCTTGGTCTGTTTCTGGCTCTTTAGCCAGTGGAGCACTGCTGGTTTGTTTCTTTCTAAACATCTTGTTTATTAAAAAAAATAAAGGGAAACCATCAGAAACACTTCCTCCACCACTCGCTGCATCCCAGGCATCCCAAGGCCGTTTGAAAGCGCTCTCAGGATGTCCCATGGCGAAGTTGTAGCAGTGTATAGGAGGTAGCTGGAGGCAGGGTTGTTCCTGGCACGAGGCATGCTGGTGCTGCCTCCCCTCCCTTCCCACAGATGTTTGTTATCCCCCCTTAAATACCAGCTTTGACTGGTTGAGCTGCCCTCTTTAGAAGACGAAATGCAGCTCTAGCTGCAGCTTCAGGCAGCGCTGCCATTCATCTTCTCTGACCTACAGAGCTTTGAGGGTGGGAGTCATTGAGCTGTGCTTCTTGACAGCGTAAGCCTTGGCATCTACTGGGCTTCTATATCCCGTTCTGCTGAGTTTTCCTGTTTGTGTCCACGCTCTGTGGTGTGATGGAGGGAAAGGTTCTCCTTGAATTTCTGCTCTCTGCTGCAGGACAAAATGATGTCTGAGAGGGCCCTGCTGAAGGAGCGGTACCAAGAGGTGCTGGACAAACAGCGGCAGGTGGAGAACCAGCTGCAGGTGCAGCTTAAACAGCTCCAGCAGCGGAGGGAAGAAGAGATGAAGAACCACCAGGTAATCAGCAATGTCTTTCTGTTTATCGTGCCCATCAGCTGTGTGGTTGAGGTGGGCTGGTTTGGGCCTGTGCTGAGGGGCACAGAGAGGTGCAAAGCATCATAAGAAGTGGCAGTGACACGAGCATGGCAGTTCTCCCCATGTGTTAGCAGTGTATTTTACAGCATTAAGGGCTGATCCCTGCTCAGAGCTGGGTGGTGAGCAGTTTAGAACTGTGCAGCATCTTGCATGAACGTCTGGTGGTCTTACAACATCTCCATAACACATGCAGGAGTTTTTCCACATGGAAACTGGTGGGGAGAGTGGTGTGAAGTGAGAATTGTCTCCATGCAATTGTTTAGATGTCTCCAGTAGTTGCCAATGGGTCCCTAGCTTGAATGAGTGATTCAGATTAGGACAAAAGGAGTCATGAGTGGCTCCTCAGCTGGAACTAGTCCTCACAAGGAGACAGGAGTTCTGACCTTCTGTCTGTCTCCTGGGTTGCCTTATAATAAGCTCTATGAGCACTGGGGTCTGCTAAAAAGAAAGATTTTGATGTCTGTAATCGTATCATCTCTCCAAGTTTAAGAAAATAATAGCTATATAAACAACAAAAGCCATTTCTGAGGATTTTGCTCTTTACCTGGGTAATGCTTATGCTACTGTAGGAGATTCTGAAAGCAATTCAGGCCGTTACGATCAAGCGGGAAGAGACAAAGAAGAAGATGGAGAAAGAGAAGAAGGAATTCCTGCAGAAAGAGCAGGATCTGAAAGCAGAAATTGAGAAGCTCTGCGAGAAAGGCAGAAGGTACTGGCATGAAAAAGCAGGTCCTATTTTAGGAAGGGAAGTACAGTTTAACTCTGGTGTATACCTGACTAAGTAAAAGAGGATCACTTTAAACCTTCGGAAGCAGCACGTGTTTTGGTGAGCATGCAGGCATGGCCCCAAAAAGGAATCTTGAGCAGGAGGTGGTGGTTTGACCCGTTAGGTGTATGTGCAGCTTGGCAGTTCTGCTGTGCTCTGTGTGTTCCACCTTTCAGAATGCAGAGCCTTTCAGCAGGAGGCAGGGCTGTTCGTTGGCAGGGGCAGTGTCTTGTTTCCTGGGGTAAATTTCAGTGTTTCCTTTTGTGAAATTCCTGTTTTCTTGTAAATTTCTTCTCAAATAGCCTACTGTGCCTAATGGTCTGAAACACTGCCTCCGTCGTGCTTTGCCTTAAGGCAGGCAGCATGCTCTGTGCGTAGAATCTCACTAGATCCAGAGGGTGCTGGAGGGGCTGCAGCACCTCCCCTACAGAGACAGGCTGAGGGAGCTGGGCTTGTTCAGCATGGAGAAGAGAAGGCTGCGGGGTGACCTCATTGCAGCCTTTCAGTACCTAAAGGGAGCCTATAAACAGGAGGGGAGTCAGCTCTTTGGAAGGGTAGATAACAGCAGGACAAGGGGAAATGGTTTGAAGTTGAAGGAGGGAAGATTGAGGTTGTATGTGAGGGGAAGTTCTTTGCAGAGAGAGTGGTGAGGTGCTGGAACAGCTGCCCAGAGAGGCTGTGGATGCCCCGTCCATCCCTGGAGGTGTTCAAGGCCAGGCTGGATGGGGCCCTGGGCAGCCTGGGCTGGTATGAAATGTGGAGGTTGGTGGCCCTGCGTGGCAGGGGGGTTGGAGCTTCACGATCCTTGAGGTCCCTTCCAACCCGGGCCATTCTGTGATTCTGTGAAGCAGGCAGAGAGCTTCATGTTCCTTTGAATGGTGAATTGGCACTTTTGTGGAGCCATTCCGTGATGTCTCAGAGATCTGACTCTTTAATTTGAGGGCTTGATGACATTTTTGCATAAGCTGCTTTAGTAACGACTCCCAGCACTCAGCTCCTTTCCCCCTGAATGAGCTGTTGCAAAGCTCACATTGTCAGAGGCACACTTCTCTGAGTGGATCCTGGATAAAAGCCACAGGCTTTGCTCAGTGTTGTGATACAGCAACATTTTTGCTCTTGAGGATGGCAGTGATTGCTTTCAAACATGTCGTGTGTAGTTTGGCCTTCAGAGTGTGTTGTGACATTGAGCACACAGCTGTGCAAATACACAGCGTGAAGCTGAGAAGTGCAGCACTGGTGGCTGTGTGCTGACAGCATGCACGGGTGACTCAGTCTGTTCTTTATTCTTGTGCAGGTTGCTGAAGGAGCAGGAGGAGAAGGAAAACAAGATTGCTTCTCTGATTGCAGAGCAGTCTGATGAGAAGTAAGGCTCTTATCTGTTACCAGATCAACGTTGTTGAACATTCTTGTGCTGCTGGTCATTTTGTCTTGGGGTGCCTTATGGGATAGGCTGGAGGTGGTGCTCTGTCAGTGCTGGCCAGTTGTGCACTCTAGAGGTTTCATCTCCCCTTCCAGCAGGTTTGTGCTCACAGCCTCTGGGTTAAATCCTCTTTGATCCTGGTCTCAAGAAGGCTCCGTGATACTTGTGGCATAAAGATCCCCTGAGATTGGAATTGATGCCTAATGGGTTGACTCAGCCTGTAGCTGCTGCTTCTGACTCAATTCCAGCTTCCCAAAAATCAGGCAAACCCGTTTCTCCGTGCTGTTCCCTACAGCTGCCCAACTACTTTAAACTTGGGCACATTTCAGCTATTTTAATGCTGCACAGAGAAGTTCCAAACCCAGTCACAGGTGGAAAGGCCATCCTGCCACTTCTTCAGGACCAGAGTGACTTTTATCTATTGGTTCAGGTTGCTTCCAGAGCTGTGCACCGTTCCTGGAGCTGGCCAGAGTTTTGGTGAGGGGAATTCTTTCCTCCCCTCTTTGCTAAGCTGTACACGTGTGATTGCACAGCATTTGTTTGCATGCTCTGGAACTGCTCCCTCCTGGGATTCTGACTCAGGCAGCCTTGGGGAATGTGAGCGTGTCACGGTCTGGAAGCTGACAATATTCCCCTGTTCCGCTCCATGAGGAGTTGCAAGGATCAGTGGCTTTGTGGGGGTTTGTCTGCTCTCTTCTTTCAAGCGATTCCAGTGCTGAAGCAGACTTGTTCTGTTTGTGCCTGCAGGCAGCTGTGGGAGATGGAGCTGGATAAGCTGAAGAACCAGCACAATGAAATCAACAGGAACATTCTCGAGGAGACAGAACGGGCCTGGAAAGCTGAGGTCAGTTGGTGACTTCTTCCTCTTGTGCTGGCTTCCGGGTGTCTTTTTGAGGTTCTGGGTCATTAATGACAGATTCTGTGAAATTAAGAGCAGTTGAGCATGAGGGCAAGAGGAGGGTTAAGCAAATATCAGTGCAGTGAACGTTAGTTGGGATTGATGCCCCAGTGTGGTGCTTAGTGAGGAGATCAGTCGCAGTACTGCAGCAGGAAATAAGGGCACACAAACTGCTCTTCATGTGGGGCCCCTCTGTGCTAGATCCTGTCCCTGGAGAGCCGAAAGGAGCTGCTGGTGTTGAAACTAGAAGAAGCAGAGAAAGAAGCAGAGCTGCACCTCACCTACCTCAAGTAAGTGCCTGCAGCCTCAGAAATGAAAGGGTAATTTGGATGTACCGATGTGTCCAACTCCTCTCCCTGTACTTCATCTGACAGTTTGACTGGAGAGGTTCAGTTTCCTTATTCATCTGATGTGATTCAGTGATGTCACAGGACGAGTTGTTTGGCTGTGCTCACACATTTCCTGTTACTGCTCATCTGCTGTGTAGGCACAGTATTGACTGTGGTGTGTGTGTGTGTGTGTGTGTGTGCACGCACCAGGTCAGTCTGTACTGTGGTAGCCCCGTGCACTCTCCTGTTGTAGGGTTCCTCCCCTGGGTTTGAGCTCTTCTTCCCCCCAGCCAGAAGAGGGGATCCCTGCTAGGGGAAAGCAGAAGGGTTTGGGGAGTTAGTTGCTTCCAGCTGCTCCCACTTCGCTGCCAGTGACAGCATGCTTCCAAGAGGGAATGTTGAATTGTTCTTGCAGATCTGCGCCACCAACACTGGAGACCGTGAGGCCAAAGCAGGAGTGGGAGATGAGGCTGAACAGGATACGAATGACCAAGGAAAGTGTCCGAGTAAGTTCCTGTCTGACAGCTCCCAGCTTAGGAGTGCGTGGTTCACATCAGAGCTACTTCATGTGCTTAGTTGCAGCTCTCTTTGGGAGAAGAGTAAGAGCCAGGAAAGGTCTGTGTCCCAAAGCATGGCACAGTCAGACAGCATTTGTGAACAGCTGCACAGCTCTGCCTGTGTCCAGACTCACAAATGCGGATAAGCCATGTGGGTATGAAAGCAGAGTGTTGGGTTAATAACAGAGGCAGTTACTCTCCTGCCAGGTCCTTTCTCATTCTCTTCAGTCCTTCCAAACCAAGCCATGTCTGCTTTAGGGCCTGTGACCATTCTGGAGCTGAGTGCTTTGTTGAGGCAGCAGTGCCAGGGGAATTTCCCTGTTCTAGGCATTCAGAGCCCCAGAATTCCTCAGGCGGAGGCTTTGATAAACATGCCTGTTTTCTTTTCTCTTTTGTAGGATCAGTTCAATGACCACATTCAGATGGTGAGAAATGGAACGAAGCTGAGCAGCCTCCCACAGATCCCAACCCCAACACTGCCACCTCCACCCTCAGAAGTGAGTGCTTCTCCAGCCGAACAAATACAAGCTTTGATTGCTGTGAGGCTGTGGGAATAGCCTGTTTGCTGGCTTATGACTGGCAACATCTATGCTAAGTGCATAAAAGGAGGCTCTGTAGGATTATACTTCTTGGAGCTCTCTGCTTGTCCTATGAGGCAGCTGTCTGTCTGGGCTCACCTGCTGCCCCTGGTGAGAATGGTCTGCATGGCCCTCACTTGCCATGAGAAGAGTAATGGCCGGTGGCTCCTCCTGTCTGGCTGGGGAGGAAGATGCTCAGCTGTGCTTTGAGATGGACTTACTCTAACCAGCCTTTTCTTCCCTCCCCTGTTTTTCTTTCTCAGACAGATTTCATGCTGACGGCATTCCAGCCCAACCCCTCCCTTACTCCCAGGCTCCCGTTTCCCATAGGACCGGTTCCTGTTCCCATGGTCATGCCAAGTGCTGATCCTCGGGCACTCTCCTTTCCTCTCCTGAACCCTGCAATCTCCAGACCCAACCAGCCTTCCCCACCGCTGCCTGCGTCCCAAGGAAGAAACAGCCCGGTCGTGGCATCGCTTATTGGCACACACAGTCCTCACATGACTCCTGCAGCCTCCATCCCTCCTCCGCCGGGCCTGGGAGGAGTTAAGGTCACTCCGGAGTTCCACAGGCCACAGCCAGCAGATAAGCTGGAGAAGCTGCTGGAGAAGTTGTTGACTCGATTTCCCCAGTGCAACAAGTGAGTGTCTCGTGGTGTTCTTCCCTGGGAATGAAAACGTGTGGGTGAGGTGTGAGCTGGGATAAGGGGAAGTGAAGCTTGTCTGGAGCTTAGGAGGTCTGGAGAAAAGTAAGGGAAGTCTGAAGGCAAAGGGTGGGCGCTCTCTGTCAGTAAGAAAGATTTGGAGCTTTATTTAAAAGACAGCAGTGACACCTGAAAGCAGCCAAGAGCTCTGCCTTCCTCCACCAAGGTGCTGTGACAGGTGGGTGCTGTCTGCAGCTCCAGCTGGGGTTTCCCTCGCCTCCCGCTGTTTTAGGGACAGAAGCTCAGCATGCGATGCATCTCGTTTGGATGACTGAGAGCACTTATTCCTCTGCTGTGATACAGCCTTCCCCTGGTGCTGGGGTGGCTGTCTCGCATGGAGCACTGTTGCAGGTCCTTTGGTGGAGGGGCTCCCTCTGGGGAGACCGCTTGGCTCCCTGGTTTCCTGGTTACCGTTACCTGGTGGCGGGTGGGAGCTCTTAGCAGGCTGCTGTTCTGCAGGGCCCAGCTCACCAACATCCTGCAGCAGATCAAGACTGCTCGGAGGACGATGGCGGGCCTGACCATGGAGGAGCTGAACCAGCTGGTGGCAGCCAAGCTCGCGGAGCAGCAGGAGCGGGCGGCAGCTGGGGCTCAGGTAGGATTGCTGGGTGGTGCTGGGGGGCATGCCAGGCTCCTGGCGGGGGGGCTGCAGGGAAAGGGAGCCTGGGTGGCAGAGAGAAACGAGCAGCTCCTGTTCCCTGGCTCCCTGCAGACTGAGCTGAATGGGGCCCACTGGTGGGACCACACAGAGCTCAAGCTTGGGTTGTATATGCCAGGGGAGCAGTTTTTCCCAAAGGTAACTTAGGGCAGCTCAGCTGTCCCTTACTTCTGCACATTTCTGGTATGTCTTGTTTGCTTTCCCACAGCCTCTCAGTCGAATCAGGGCACCCATGTTTTCTGCTCCGCTGCCTCAGATCAGCACGCCAATGTTCCTGCCCCCAGCCCAGGTAGCTTACCCTGGAACAGCATCACATGTAAGATTTTGTGATTTTCCTACTGCACTTCACCACCTCCAGGGAAAGGCAGCTGGGGAGGGAGCCCTTCTGGGAAGTGGCCAAAGGGACGAGCTGGTGAAGCAGGGACCTCCATTTCTCCTCACAAAGCTACTCAGGCTGGTAGGTTAGAAGGGAAGGGTTGGAAGCATGGGTTCTTCTGTGCTCTGTATCAAAGGAGGAGAGAATGGCTGCAGGATTGGTGCACAGAGGGAAGAACTGAGCAAACTGGGGCCCCTGGCAAGACCAGTAGCTGCAACACTGAATATGTGCAGGTGCATCTGCGTAGTGTAACCGTCTGCTTTGTTCCCTTGCTGCTCGATGCAGACCCCAGCTGCCTGTAAGCTGTGTCTCATGTGCCAGAAGCTTGTGCAGCCCAGCGACCTTCATCCCATGGCCTGCTCGCATGTGCTGCACAAGGAGGTAAGTCCTTCCTTGCTACGTCCATCTTCTGTGCTCCTTAAGTATGGTTCCCAGTGCAGATTCCCTTCCTGGGTCCCTGGGCGTATGTAGTGAGTTCCTGTTGTATGGAGACTTTGCCAGGAGAAAGGTATGATCAATCCATTGACTTCTCTGTGTCCTTTCACTTCCCCCTGCTGGGCCACCCTGAGTGGCCATTTGGTTGTGGCTTTAAGAACAAGGCTATCCTTATTCGGCCGTGGAGCTTGCGCTCGTTTTTAGGAGGGTTAAATCTTGGCCTTTTGCCTTCCTGGAGGAGGACAGTCTGGGAGGTTGTAGGACACAGGGTGATGGAGAAAGCTTGCACTCTCACCTCACTGCTGGTGCACTGCAGGCGTGCACACAGGAGCTCGGTGGAAAAGGGCTCCCCAGTCCCAGTGACCTTCTGACTGAGCTGTTTCTAAGGAGCAAATAAGCCATCCCATAAAATGGATGCCCTTTGCCATCACTTCTGGAGAAGTAACGCCACGCTACGTTCGCAGCACCTTTGAGTTGTGCCAGTGGCTCTTGACTAATTCTCTTTCTTCCAGTGCATCAAATTCTGGGCACAAACCAACACAAATGACACTTGCCCCTTTTGTCCAAGTCTCAAATGACGGCTGCTCGAACAAAGTGGTCCCAAGGGAGGAGTTGCTGTGAATAGACAGGATCAGTTCTAAGATTTCTACAGTTCTATATTTATACGACCATGTATACACATGTACATTTTTATTATATAGGTAATGTGTGTATAGAAAGTCTGTATACATACAAATTCATAAATAAAGTGTGTATATTATGCAGTGATTTGGTGCTGCTCCTTATTTCCTACTCTGTAGCCTTGCTGGCTTCCTTTCCAACGTGTGGTAAAGCATAACCTGCCTGCTGGGATCCATTCCCATTGATGGGATGTCTCACATGCCCATGCCCCAGCCATGCCACATCCACCTGCTGCTCCTTGTGCATGCTCTGAGCAGTTCCCCCCCAGCAATGAACAGATTGCAGATAAAAGCTTTTTGTTTTTCTTCTTTAATGTAATAATTTACTGTGTTAACATTCATTGTTCTTACACAGACAATAGGTTACAGAGTACCGGAGTCTATAGCGACAGCCTGCCGTAGCCATCCCCACCCCTCCTCCCTCTGGGCAGAGCTCTGCACACGCTTTCTCCTGGTCTTTCCTGTTGTAGTTTTGGGTCCTGGGGAGGGAGCACTGGGGAGAGAACAAATTTGGCTGCACTGCAGCTCAGGGTAACCAACCAGTTGCACTTCCTCCTATCCCCTCTCCTGTACTTTCTCCTAAAGCCCGGGCTGACGCACCAACCCTTTCTCCATGGATGTCGGTGAGATTACAAGGCGCTCAGCACCACTTCAAATCTTGTACTTATTCTCTAGGTTATTTTTTTCCTTTTTTTGTTTTTTTTTGCAGTCTGTGGCACGAATTCAGCACTGCTAGAAGCACCTTTGCTTTGGGGTTGGTCAGTGCAAGTGCTGCCGGGGTACAGCGTGCCTGAATCTGGCCACAGTCTGAATCTTCCTACACGCACACACACGCTCGTCAGCATGTTTTAAGGCAGTGGTCCACAACAGAGTCTCTGGGATCCTGGGGAGGGTCCTGGGCAGGCACGAGGGTGTGGAGGTCTGTGTGCACTCTGCAATTGCATAACCTTGCAATGGAGTTGAATTGCTGGATGGGTTTTGGAGCACGGCATGGGCACTGGATGCTATTTCCAAGCACGGCAGTTAAGTGGTGCAGGGGTGCATGTGATGGGCTGTGGGGGCAGTGCCTAGTGCTGTGATTGGCTTGCCTCTCTTCTGGTCTCCTACCCTGTGTTTCTTCCTGCCACTTTGGCTCCCTCACAGCTTTTTCCAAGCAATCTTTAACTGCAGGATATTGTTAATGAGCTTTATGTTAGCGGTCACTGGAGGCTTGCAATGCTCCAGCCAGCCTGCACCTGAACTGGTGCCTTAGCCCTGCCCAGGCCCTGGCACTGCAGGTAGCTCTGATTTTCACTTGTGGAGGAACGCTGCCTTTTCCATTAGTGAAGCTCGGTGTTCAGAACAAAGCACTTTCATGTCCAAGTCTGAGGCAGAGAACTGAGGAAACAGAGCATTATCGACTGACAGCAAGCTCAAGAGCACGGGCTCTGGGGATAGGAGGTGACCACAGTGGCACCCTCCTCCTGGGACAGGGTGAGCTGTGATGCAGGGAGTACAAAAGGGAAAAGCTGTTCTTAAACACCATGAGATCTTCCCTTTGCTGTATGAACAAAGAGGGCAAAACCGCCTCCTCTGACACACGTCCCTTTGGTTTGTGAACCACTGCTGTGTGATCCAGCTGTGCCCTCTTCCTGCATCCCTCCATCACTGACACACAACACCTCCTCTGCCACCAACTCCAGATCACTCCATGATCCATAAAGTGCTTCCATCCAAGCATGCCGCTGCTGAGCAAGCCCTGGGCTCAGGAGATGGCCAAGGCCCTAGGACTGAGCAGAGGGCTAAGAGTACTTAAAAAACACAACAAAACAGGATAAAACCCCCTAATATTGGGTTTGGAACAGTGGCTTTCAGAGCTAGAATTAAAAATATATCTATATGTATGTATTGTACAGGTGAGGAGCTGACCGTGATTTGTACACCTGTGTGCAGTGCGGACCTGCTATATACACACCGATCTGCGCAGCTGTACTAACAGCGAGTTGCATTGTAAAAAACCCAACAAAACAATAAATACAACCATGTGTTTAAAAAAACAAGAAATGCTGCAGTCCCCACAGACACCTCCTTTCCCCCGTGCTGCCAGGGTGTCTCTTGCCTTGGGGTAGGAGCCCAGGTCCGAGCTGTCTGCAGCTGGGTGTGCTGGCTGCTGAGGCGAGGCAGCAGCTGCAGGTGGGGGCCGCCAAGCCGGCGCTGCTCCCCTATGGCTTTCAAACAGGCGAGTGGGCTGAGGAACGGGCAAGCTCTCTCCTGGCACGCAGTTTCTGCTCATTCCAGGCTGTAGGGAAAGCTCCTTCCTTTGTTCCCGTTCAGTCCAAAGGGCTGTGAAGCGCAGGGAAGAGAACCCCGTGTCCTGGAGCAGAGGCTGTTGTCCCCAGGGCTGGAGGGCAGCAGCCAGCAGCTTCTATGCAGCAAACGCTGTGGATGCTGGAACGCAGGTGAGGCAGTTCCCTGTCCCCCAAGGGGACGTGGTGATCAAAAATGGAGTCAGGAGAGGATGGCTGCCTGTCCTGGGAGGCAGCAGGGCAGGGTGGGCGCAGAGAGGCTGGCAGCAGTGGAAGGGCAGGTCGGGAGGGCAGGGGAAATGCCACAGCAAATGTTAGAGTGTGCACTGTGCAGGGGAGCAGGAGGATGGAAGCAGCTGTCCCCCAGCTTCTGCCTTCTCTCACCCCAGGGCAGCTTCAGGCTGGCACTGTGTGGTGTTTCCTACAAGCCCAGGACTGGGGGTGGTGGCCCTGGAGATGCACTCTCTGGAGTCCAGCTCACAGGTGTCATGGGGAGGGGAGCTGCACGGGGAAGGCACGGCCACAGCACACATGCACACACGCACAGATCACTACACGAGAGCCTAGGCCAGCTGCTTCCCTACAGCACAGGGTGAGAAGGGCAGATACACAGCACTGGGGGGGTGGAGAGGGACAGACATGATGGCTCATCAGTTTGGAAAGTCTCGGCAGGATAGCTAGGGAAAGCTCAGCTCACTACTGTGTCAGAGCAGACACTTGCACCCAGTCCTTCCAGAGGCTACAGGTGAGACAGGGTTGCTGTGCTGTCACCCAACAGCAGCCAAGCTGTATCTGTAGATCCTAGACAAAAGCAACTGAGGCCTGAGGCTCCCCATGCTGCCCTTGCACACGCTGCTGCCTGACAGGCTGCAAGTAAATGTTGAATGTTTGCTTGTGTCTGGCTGTGGGTCAGCAAGGGGTGGCTGGTGTCAGAACCAGGGCAAAGCCTTTGGAGCACAGAGGGGGATCCTAACCTGCTGCTGGGACCTCATCTCCACCTGCTCCCCATGCTGGTGTTGCATCTCCTGTCCTGCTACGCAAATGCTGCCCAGGGTGATGGTGACCCAAGGACTCAAGGACTAAGCCTCAGTGCTGGCATTCTGCTCCTGGTACTGGGTTGCTCCTGGCCCATTAACTCAAAGGGCACAGAGTCCCTGCGGCCAGGAGGGTCTGGGCTGAGTGTCTGAGCACCCTACGCTGACGTCCTGTCTCCATGCTCTAGCCTCCAAAGAAAGGACCTACCTCTCCTTGCCCTGCTGCCTCACCTGCGGTCCCGGGGCTGCCCCCACGCTCCGGTGTCACTTCAGCAAAGATATGTCATCAGCAAAGTCATCGTGGTCCCGTCGCAGGCAGCGGAAGCAGCGCCACTGGAACACCATGAGGCAGAGAGGCAGCATGAACAGGGCGCAGATGGCTGCCATGACGTAAGCAATGGTCATCAAGGTGGACTCGTCCGTCTGTGGGATGTTGTAGCCGCAGTCCTCCATGTTGGAGTGCAGGTAGGGCCCCTCCACTGCGGCTGTCCGAAACTCATCGTGCACTGTGGGCAGGTTAAAGGCAAGCGCCTGGTCACTGAGATACCACTGCACGTCCACATCTCTTCCCCATAGCCCCCTGCCTTCTCTCCCTCTTCCCTTCCTGCTCTCCCTTACCGTGGCAGGCACTGACAGCAAAGCCAATGCGCTTGCGGGCACGGTCAAAGACCACGTAGAAACCCTCCATGATAACAGCGCCCATGACAGTGCCAGTGGAGGACTGAGAGATGGCAAACTTGTAGCAGTCATCCTGAGAGGTGGCCACATCCTCCACTGGGCGCAGGTATTGCTGCATGGAGAGAAGAGCTGTCAGCTCTGCCCCAGACTGCCTCCAGCTCGGTGCCGGGCAGGGTCTGGCCTGGCCAACACTCACCTGGGGAAGGATGGTGATCCGGAAGGACTGGTTGGTGGCCTCCCCCATCAGGTAGAGGGACAGAACAGGGAAGATGTGCCAGGGGGTGGTGCCGACCTGCCAGCAAACCAGCTGCTCCCCCAGCCAGAAGCCATCTGGGAACTTCTCTGTCTGCCAGAGGGAAAGGGGAGGTGAGGGGTCTGTGTGGGCAGGGAGCAGAGATGCTCAGGCTGGTGACAGGCAGTCACCCTGCCCAAAGCCCTCCACTGGCTCTGGGGATGTGCCCACAGAAGGGAGGGACGGATGGATGAGTTTCAAGGGCCACACTGACCGAAGAAGCTGTTTTGATGGACTTCACTGCAGCCTCAAACACCTTCTTCGGCAGCCTGAGGTTGGTGGTGCCGCTGTCCACGATACTCTTGTCATAGTTGTACTGCAGACAGCGAGAGGAGCGACCCAGGTGGTATCCCAGCCCAGCTCCCCTCCATGCCAGCATCTGACTGCTCTGGCTCCCCCTGCACAGCTACTGAGGCTGAGCCCAACCCCTGCTTTCTACCGTGATGGACTCAAAGCCCACGCTCATCTCAGCCTCACCCCTGGCCAAGCTGCCTGGTGCCCTCAGCCTCCATCACCAACCAGGCACTGAATCCCCAGGCACCAGGGCCTGCAGCATTCACTACACTCAATGATTTTAGCCGTAACCAAAGGACAGATGCCTTCAACCTCACAGGGCAGGTCCCCCTGGTGCCCCTGTCACCTCTTTGCAGTCCATGTTCAGGTCCTGCCCATTGACCTCCAGCTTGACAATGATGACCTCGTAGTACCACTCCTTCCGGATGGGCGTGTACCAGATGTCACCCACATACAGCGAGCGGTCGATGCCACCAATGATCTGCAACGGGGACAGAAAGGTGCCTGATACCACATGCTGCCATCTCGAGCCAGGGCATATTCTGTGTGGCCATCCCTGCCCAAGGGGACACCCAAACCACGTGGAAAATCCCCAGCCTCCCGCTGCCATGCTGGCTCCTTGCTCCAAAGCACTCACCATGCTGCCTCCCACGGATGCCAAGGTCTCCGTCTCATTGGGCGAGAAGCCTGCCCCACAAAGCTGGAGGGAGAAGATGTTGGGCACCTGGGTCTGCTTCACCAGGGAATCAAAAAAGGGCTCCAGGCTGTCGTCAGGCTGGAGAAAAGCAGAGGCAGGACAGGGATGTATCAGTGGAGGACACCCAGATGTCCCCTTGATCTGTGTCCCAGGAATCCTGACTCTGTATGCTACTGGGGCAGGGCTCAAGGTCAGTAGTGTAAATACATGCCCTATTTGGCCCATTAGGACTGTGTGGAGCTAAGGAGAGAGGAAATTTAACCCCTTGAGCAAGGTGTGCCGTGCTGGGACAGGATGCCTATGTTTGCTGAGAGAAGCTGGATGCAGTACAGGCAGATGTGGGCCCCCAGCTGCGATCAGGACTTACCCGTGCGATCTCGGCATAGGCCAGCCCCAGGATCCCTTCCCAGTTGGAGCCATTGATGAAGAATTTGTCTGACTCCGTGATGGCAGCGATGTTGGCTCTGACAGTGACATTGGGGCCGTGGGGGATGGTGACAAGGTCAGTGCCCAGCTCCCCTTCCCACTTGCCCTGGGTGTAGGGCACATACACACCCTTCCGCAGGTCACGGTAGGTGCTGGACCTGGAATGGTGTCAAAGAGAGTAAAACCACTGCAGAGGAGACGATGACAGTCAGAGCACGTGCATAATAACCAAGCATTGCAAGTGCACAGGCCTGCCTAGCCTGTGGGTCAGCATGGCTGTGTGAGGACACTGCATTTCTCTGTACGTGTGGTTGCTGGAGAGCCCACAAAGGGTCAGTGAAGCACAAGGACAGTGCCTTGCAGCCTGGGTCGAGGCTGTAATAGGGCACACGGGGGACAAGCGTAGCTGTTGTATGCTATGCAAAACAGCCAGCAGCACAGATATGGGCTGCTTAAATGTTGTCAGAGGGAGGACTGGCAGCCAAGGGGTACCCCACCTCTCCGGGCACAAGAAGGGCCATCCAGACCTACCTGAGGCTCACGGGGGACAAGCGTAGCTGTTGTATGCTATGCAAAACAGCCAGCAGCACAGATATGGGCTGCTTAAATGTTGTCAGAGGGAGGACTGGCAGCCAAGGGGTACCCCACCTCTCCGGGCACAAGAAGGGCCATCCAGACCTACCTGAGGCTGAGCAGCATTACCTGCCTGTGCCAGCCCAGGACTTAGGGCCATGTGTGGCCAGACCCAGAGCAAGACAGACCACACCACCACTGGAGGTGAGCCACAGGCACAAGGACCAGTGGCTGTGCTGTTTCCCCCAGCGCCTGTCCCCACAGCATACTCACAGCTGCCGCTGGTAGTATCTCCGGAGAAAGGGGTGAGGTGCAGCTCCCACAGCAAAATTACTGCTCCCAGTGTCCACCAGGATATTGAGCTGGAGAAGGAAGAGACAAGGAAGGTTTGTGACTGCAGCAGAACCCAGGCTGCACCATGCACCAAGATCTGTGTGGCACTGCAGGCAAGCAATGCTTTCTCTTTCCCTGCGTTTTCTGCATGGTGGCTGCTGTGCTGTGTGCTCCAGGGACCCACAGCTCTGGGTCCTCATCTCAGCAGCAAGCCTAGCTCTGCTCTGCTGGCCAGGGCTGTGTGCCAGCCACACTTGTGGGACTGTGGGAGCAGCACCGGGGCAGGCAGGAGTAGGGCAGGGAGGCTGCAGCCCAGCAGCTGCTGGGGCCTGCTGATGCTGTGCACAAGGATGGCTCAGGGCAGTTGTGCAAGAGAGGACGCGATGGTGGAGCAGGAGTCAGCAACATCAGGCTGTTGCACAAAAAGCAAACATCATCTGGCACTGTGCAAACACAGCATGAGCTCTCCTGCCCTGCTCAGCACAGCACGGCCTCAGCCCCCTGCAACCGGTGTGGGAGAGTGCAGCAGCAAGACAAGGTCTCCAGGTTCCCCTTGCCAGGAAATCTAATTTGCTGGTGGGAAGGACTGATGGTACACAAGCTGCTGTGGATTGCTGCGTCCGCTAATCAGCCATCCATATGCTGAGCTCTGCTCCCGATTCATTTCTGCCTTGCCCTGGATTAGCAGCTTGCAGGCAGAGCTTGGCAAGCACCCCACCAGCCGGGCTAGGAGTGGGCCAGCCCTGTCCTGCTGCTGGCCAAGCCCTGCCTGTGGCTCCTCTGCCCTGCTGGAGCCGGGCCTGGCAGGACACTGCTGTGCAGAGGGCTGTGCAGCCATGGGGCTGCTCACCCAAACAAGTGATCCAGCAGGGCTGCGGGCCTTAAGCTGTGGATTGCGAGAGGAAGGAAGCTAATGCGCTTGTGCTAATCGCACTGGTGCCTGGCTACCACCTGCAGAATTTCTTCAGTGAACCATGGGCAACGGCTCCCTGCACACAGCACCAACTCGGCAACCGCTGCCCTGGCCCACCTTGGTCCCCAGCTCTCCAGCACTGGTGGCTGTCCTGCATCCTCCACACTGTGACCCAGGCAGGCTTTTCACCAAGGAGACCTTCAGCCCCAGGTAGGAAGCGGAGCACCACGCTCACCCCGCTGTACGCCCCAAAGGAGCGCCCGGAGCCTCCCCAGGCAACCACAGCCCTGCCGTTCCCAGGGCGGCTGCTGGAGCGTTCAGCAGCCATCTGCTGCACACCGCCTTGCTGCTGATCTCCAGGGTGCCCAGTGAGGATGGCTTTCCCTGGAGAGATACCTGCTGAGCTGACACTGCAGGGAGAGGACACAGACAGCAGGGAGGAGGCTCGCTCTGGAGGCCGCGTTGTCAAGAACAACCACGTTAGGAAGATGAGGAAACCTGCAGCTGCCCAGGACCTGCACCAAGCCCTTGGACGCTCAGACAGTCCCAGAACTGCCCACTGGGCTCTTCCTTGCGTGGCATGTGCAGCGTTTTGCACCAGTGACAGTGGGATGTAGGAGTGGGGACTCTGCCCTGCAGGCTGCGCTCTGCTGCCTCGGGTTTGCTGCCACATGCATTGGCCCCACTTCCTCCAGGCACAGCCCAGCCCCTGTCTCAGGCCAGGACAAGACACGTGCAGCAGTGAGGCTGGGACATGTGTGGCAGGGATGCTCTCTGCAGCTCCCTGGATGTGACAGCCCCTCTGGGCGCTTGGCAGAAGCACTGCCTCCACACTGCAAGCGAGAGCGGGGCTGGCAGCGCGCTTGTGGGGTCGTGGGGGGACAAGCACACAGCAGTGGCACCGAGCCTCTGCCATCTGTCCCGGAGCGCTGGCTTGGGCTGCTCTGCTCCCACCTCCTCCTGCTGTCCGGGTGAATCAGCGCTGGTGGCACAGCGCGCTGAGAGCCGGGGGTGAGAGCACGATTAATTGTTGGTAGTGACTGCGCAGTGCAGCCCAACTCCCAGCCAAAATTCAAGCACAGCACAACAAAGAAGGTGAAAGCCAAGGAGAGCGAGGGGCTGGCAGCAAGACCACGTCGAGCTGCATGTGTACCTCTGAAGGGGATGCGCGCATCCTCCCAGATAAACGCCCGCCACGCTCCCCAGTTTCCTGTGTATGCATCAACTTAGCCTTTCATGTGAATCTTTTAATTCCATTAAAATGCCTGGAGGGATTTTGCTCCGGCACACAAACATGCACGCACGCATGCATATGCACACACTGCATCAACGCTTGGAAGCGCTCCAAGGCTGGAAGATGCTTCCCAAAAGGGTGACAGCTTCAGAAATCCACGAGTGCCTGGAAACAGGTGGTTCTCACTGAAATTATTTGGCAGCTGTGACACATGGCATGTTCCAAGCAAAAGCTCCAGCAGGGCTGGATGATGAAATCACATTTAGAGCTCAATTTTAGAAATAATCTCCTTTTTTTTTTTTCCCCCCATAAACATACCTTGCCTGAGCAGAAAAATACATCCTAAACACACACGGACAACACAAAGCCGCCTCAAGACAGACAGTTCATAGGGCCACAGAACGGCTCAGGTTGGAGCGGAGCTCAAAGCCCACCCAGTGCCACCCCCGGCCATGGGCAGGGCTGCCCACCACCAGCTCAGGCTGCCCAGGGCCCCATCCCACCTGGCCTTGAGTGCCTGCAGGGATGGGGCACCCACAGCTCTCTGGGCAGCAGTGCCAGCGCCTCACCGCCCTGAGGAAAGGATTGCTTCCTCACATCTAACCCACAACTCCTCTCTTGTAGTTTAAAGCCCTTCTCCCTTGTCCTGTCGCTATCAGACCACTCCCACAAGCAAAATTTTGTTAATTGTGAGCAATGGTGGTTGTATGAACCCCCCTGGCTGTGGTTCACTTCTCCTCTTTGGCTGCTTCTGCCAGTGCACCACCCGTGCAATACCCTCCAGGCACCCGAGGAAGGAGGCAGATCTTGCTGTAGGTGCACATAGCAAAGCCAGCTATTTCAGAGCCTCCGTGGGCACGGAGAGTTTTGGCAGAGCCAACCTACACCGTGGGCGGCAGCAGCACAGGAACGTGGCCCTGTGCTTGAACAAATCCGGACCTCCACGCATTTCAGAAGGACCTTAAGGTCCTGCTGGGCTGACCCTACTGCTGCTGGTGCTAGGTATGGATGGGCTGGGGCAAAAGAGTGAGGCAGTAGAAACCTTCATACCCCTACAGCAGAGAGGAGAAGCTGCTCTCTGCCCTGGGTGCGAGGTCAGCACGCATCCCATCCGTCGTGCTGCAGGCAGGAGGGATGCTGACCCCAGGCTGAGCTGCAGGCCGGGCGCTGCTCCCGGTGTCGCTGCCCCAGGCCCAGGCCTTCTCGCAGGAAGCAAACCCCAGAAGCCTTTGCTCGCGTATGTAAGCCCCTCAAGAAGCACAGGACAACGTGCCCGGCTCAGGAGCAGAGCCACGTGCTGCGCGTGCTCAGGGGCACCCCCGTCCCACCCACGCACCGTGCCACCCTCCTCGCGTATCCCGAGGCCCCCGACCCCCACAGCCCCCCTAGAGCCGCCAGGACGGGGTGGGGCGGCGCAGACCCGGCCTTGCAGCCCCGCACCTCCCCCTCACCTTCTGCGGGGGGCTGCCCACCGTCATCTCCACGTAGTAGCCCTGCCCGGACTTGCCCCGCAGGTTATCGATCATCTCCACGAAGGCGCTCCTCCTCTCCGCCTCCTCCGGCGCCCTCCGCGCCCTGGGGCCCGGTGGCGGGGCCGCGCCTCCCCGCAGTGGCAGGCGGATGCTCGGCGGGGCCGGACCGGCGCTCAGAGCCGCGGCCCCGAGGCACAGCAGCAGCCAGGGCCAGGCGGAGGCAGCCATGGCCGCGGCCCCGTGCCCTGATCGCCCCTAGCGGGCCCGCAGCGCCCC
>JACDJE010000258.1:727651-805612 GCA_016647715.1 Pavo muticus
CGCCCGGCCGCGCTGCCGTCGCCCCGCCCGCCGGCGGAAGCGCTCGGATCCCAGCCCGGCCCCTACGACCGGCAGCGCGCCCCGCAATGCCCCGCGGCACCCCGCGCTCAGGCCGGGCCCAGGCGGGCCCCGGGGTTGCGTCACCATGGCAACGCGCGGCGGCGCTCCCCCTTTTCCCCGAACTACAGCCCCCGGCAGGCACTGCGCGCGCCACCGTCCCTCAGCCAATCGAGAGCCGGCTGATGACCGCGCTGACCAATGGCGCTCGGCGGGGGGCGGGCCAGTGAGGGCGTTGTGACCCGGATGTGCTTGCTGCGCAGACCCGGGCAACCCGTGGGCGTCCATGGAAGCGGCGGCGCGGCGGGGCCCGGCCCGATGAGAGCCCGCTGGGGCCGAGTGAAGGGTGAGAATGACAGCCGGGTGTGGGGCGGAGCTCGGCCTGCTGAGCCCTCGGGAGCACCTCACGCTCCTACAGCTCGAATACTTCTGTCTGCTCATAAATGGTTCCTTCTCCGGCTAGCTTTGCATGCCCCTGCCTCTGGGCCGCTACAGCTGCACAAACGCGTTAATTATCCGCGTGTGCGGGGTGGGGGAGGAGGGGGTAGGCTTATGCTGGCGGCTGTGCCTGGGGCTGCCCGGATGAATTGCTGCCTTTGGGCCACACTCTGTGAGAAGGCTGTGGGCATGGGGTGAGCAGAGGGCACTGGAAGCTCAGCTGTTGGCTGAGACTGTTCGTATACCCGTGTGAGTGCTACAATCTGCCGAGCTTGTGGTGATGAGCTCTGAAGGAGCATGGCCTAAATCTCTGTCTGTGGAGTTTAAGTTAAATACTGAAACAATCCTCTAGAGGTTAGAGATGGGGCATGGTAAATTAAGATCTACTTTGAGCTTCCAAAATGCCCCCTGGGAATATGGGAGAGGCCAAGCGGGTTGCTGAGAGAAGCTGGCTTGTCCCTAGGCAGAGCAGATTCAGCCCAGGGATTTCTCAAAAAGCAGTTCTGTGGTCTGGGAAAACTCTTTCTCTTTCTTCTTACCATTTCTTATTTCAGCTTTCCCTTATCTGTCTAGAAAGTGCCCAGAGCCAGGGCTCGTTTCCTTTGTAGGTGCTGGAAAGCCTAAGGTACTCAGACTTCTCAGTCAGCATCAGCCTCGGGCCTTTGATCAGTGCTGCAGTGGGGAAGCGCTGTGAGCAGGGCAGAGCTGTGCCTGCCTCATCTTCCTGTCTGTGGGGTGCCTTGAGCTGATGGTGTTGCCAACTGTGGCATCTTTTTCCCCCTTGGCACTAAAGCGAGGGCTTTCAGTTTCTGGCTGTCCTACCACTTTGTTCTCACAGTCTGCATCCATGCTTGGCAACCGCCAGTGCAGCTTGTTCTCCTCTGCAGCCCCAGTGCTGAGTTTCCTGTGGAGCTCTGCCATACACTGTGCGATGGGAAGTTTTGTTTCTGTCTGGCTGCAGTTGCTCCTTGTGATTCTTGTGTTGTTTCCTTCCTGCTGCCAGATGCAGGGAGCCATGGAAGGAGGTGTCGTACGCATTGGTGACCAGCTCATATTGGAAGAAGATTATGATGAGACATACGTTCCCAGTGAGCAAGGTAATAGATGCTTGTCCTCCTGGGAGCTACAATAAGCAATTCAAGCTTGCTATATTATTTCGGGCCTTTGATCAAGGAGTATTTCAAGGAGTATTAAGAAAATGGGAACTGGAGAGAGTGTGATTCAAGAGAGTAGACAAAAGGAGGTGTCATGTGGAGTTCAAAAACTAGCTTTTTGATTGCAAGGGTATTTGCCATCTTGCAGTCTCTATCCCTCTGCTTCATGAGACAGGGAAGACATGTTCACTGACACACAGACCTGTTTGGACAGTTTTGAGTAGTGGGATTTCCCATCGTGTCCACTGCTTTAGCTGTGTACTGCTTGGTGTAGACCATCTCTACAGATTCCTGTTCTGTTTCCCTAGAAATCCGGGATTTTGCAAGAGACATTGGCATTGACCCAGAGAAGGAGCCTGAGCTGATGTGGCTGGCCAGGGAAGGCATCGTGGCCCCGTTACCACCCCAGTGGAAGCCGTGGTGAGAGAACCCTCTCAGAAGCTGGTTTATAAGATTGCTGGTCTCTGCTGGCCTTCTCTGCTGTGTTTATGATTGTCAGAGCAGGGTACCAGCTGGCAAGGGGAAAAAACATACACAGGTACTTCCTGGGTTCTTTTTGGGGTGGTGGAAGAAGAGGAAAGAAAGTTTCACAAGTTGAGTGAGGATGTGAGCATTCTCAAGGAGGGCTTTTTCACCACACTGATGCCTCTGGGTTCTTGGAGGCCTTGTGCTCTTGTTCACCGAATGTGGGCTGATCGTGTGGTGCAGTAAGAATGTTTTTAGAGCCTTTGAAACCCCTTGAATGAGACCATGTCTGTGCAGAGCTAAAGTTGCTGTGTGTTCTCACGCTGTTTTTGCCACACAGCCAGGATGTCACTGGTGATATCTACTATTTCAACTTCAACAACGGCCAGTCCATGTGGGACCACCCCTGTGATGACCATTACAGAGAGCTGGTCACTCAGGAACGGAAGAAGCTGCTGGCACATGGCAGCTTGAAAAAGAAAGAGAAGAAGAAGAAAGACAAGAAAGATAAGAAAGACAAGAAGGATAAGCAGTCACTGAAGCAGCACACTGTAAGTAGGCTCTGCTGCATGCAGGGATTCTGGGGAGGAGCAAGAAGGCTGGCTGAGGATGAGTGGCTGTGAATTAGGGGGTAATGCTGTACTGTTGCTGCTTTGGGATGGGAAGAGCAATCAATTGACTGGGGATCCTGTCAAGCTATGAGAAAATCTGAGGGAAATGGGGTCACACACCCAGAAATCTTGAAGGTTTGGTTTAGAGGCACACACCTTTAGTGGCTCTTTCACAGCCCTGTGATGCTATTGATGAAAAGCACACGGGCCAAGGAGGTTCTGTGGATACTGACCATTCTTAAGGAAAAGTACAAAAAATAACCATGTTGAGCTCCGAACCTGAGTTTGTTGCTTGTTTATGACATACTCTCTTTAGGGCAGAGAGCAATTATTATTTTGCAGTTTTGTGGAGAGAGGGAGGGAAACTGGGCTACACTTGGTGTGCTGGAGGGATTTCCTTTTGGAGAAGACAGTAGAGAGTGTCTGTGCTTGTTGCTGTAATGTCCACACACAGAACGCAGGCGAGGCTGGTCACTGTGCTCTTTGTAGCTGCAAGCATAGCCACATGCCCTTCAGAATTCTAAGTGATGGAATTTGTTCCTGCCTTCCATTGGCCTGTAACGAGGTAAATACCGGTGGGGAAAGAGAGTTTTGTGTTGCCACTAAAGGCACACACATCTTTAACCTCAGGCCTTTAATATGAGTATTTTTCTTTTGTACACATCACTTCAAGTGCTCCGAAATTTGCACACCAGTTTATATATGTGACATATTTAATACATATAAGACTGTACTTTAAAGAAGGGTTTTTATATATATAGTTATGTGACATGTTTCAGTTATTTGCTAATATTTATCTAGTTAGGAAATGCAGTGAGGGATTCTTCTTTCAACGTCCTTTTGTTATATGCCCTGTGCTGTTCTGTCCCCTGGGCAGGAGAATCCTGAGCCAGAACCAGATAGCCAGATTAGAAATGAAGGCAGGAGGAGTCTGTCACACATAAATGATTCATGGAGACAATTTGCAGGCATGGGGCCAAACAAACTGCATCCCACACTGGTATCAGCATTCAACAGGCCGTGCCAAACCTTAACTGATGTGAAAGCTGTAGGAAGTGGCCCACCTTTCAGCAGCTTTGATGTATACATCCACCAGGGCCAAGATGTACCTTTGGAAGTACGAGGAAGTGGTCATTTCAACTCTGGGGATACGAAAAGAAGTCCAAGTTTATTGCAAGCCAGAGAAGGAAGAAGGAACCATGACATGACTCTGTTTGATTCCAGTCCCACGGATGGCTGGAATTTGCAGCAGACGGCTGATGCTTCATATGCTCAAGAGCAGCTGAGGTCTCACAGCAGAGCATCCCAGAGTAGAAGTAAGAGAGAAGTTCAGGGTGAGGCTTTGGGTCGAGCTGTCGTTCTTTGCAAGAGTAATGAGAGCATCAGCAGACCTGAGAGACAGGATGCAAAGCAAATGAAGCCAATGGAACTAGCAGCAGATATAAAAGCAGACAATATCAGTGGTATACCAGAGAACCCATCCAGAGTTCCTCAAGAGATCATGGGTGTGCAACCCTGTTTGCAAGGAATGGATGCAAAGGGGGGAATTAATGCGTACCATCGTACATCAAAACATGTTTCTCCATCTGTCAAAGATGAAGAGAGAGGTGATTCGATATCAGAATGTGACAGCAGTGATTGGGATAGTTCTCATAGTGCTGATACACCCCAGATACTGGGAGTGAGCCACCAATTCTCCTCTTCACACCATGAGTCTGGAAGACCAAAGGACCTGTACGCTTTCACAGAGGAGCCTATGCTGCCTTATGCCTTCCTGAAATCACCTGTGTCTCAGATACGCAGTACTGGCCCAAAATCAGAGAGGGAACATAGCTCCAAGGATAAGAAATTGTTCCATGTGCTGCAGGAATATGAAGGAAGTGCCGGCTTACAATCTGAATGTGTTAGGTTTGTGGTGGATTCCTGTGAGAAACTCACTGCCCGGGAGTCTGGTGGTGCTGCTGAAGGACAGAAAGAAATGAAGAAAGGAAATGGAAGGACAGATGAGGATCCCAGAGTGTGGGAGGATGCAGGCACAAAAGGCTCGTGTGCTTCTCCTGAGTGTCTCTGTCAGATGGCTGACTGCCAAGGAAGCAACAGTCTCTGTCAGCACATGGAAGTGAGGGTGACCCAGACCAGAAAAACTGCTGAGAATTACAGCAAAATAGAGGTTGGTGAAGGAACAGGTGAAAATAAGGTAGGACTTCAGTCCTCTGTGATGGCACTTCTGTCACGAGTCTTCCTGGAGAATTGAGGTTGAAACCACGCGTTGTAGCTAACTTTCAGGAGCAGAGGGAGGAGGCATCCTGGTAGAAGTTACATAAGGAAGTGTGACAAACTGCAGAATTGACTCTCAAAGTAGTTTCATGTTAGGGGAGGTGTCTTCTAAAGTAAATAAAGAGGTGATTGGCAGGGAATGCAAAAGGATTGCAGCACTCCATACAAAATAGTCTTTAATTTTGGCTCTGAGACCCTTTGTAGTAAGCACAGGAGAAGTCAGTCTTTTCCCTCTAAAACCCACAGTCTAAATTGAGGGTGAAATAAGCTTTTTTTTTAAGCCTGATAAGGTCCAGAGTGACCGTGTTGGTTAAGACATCATAGAAGCTGTAAGGCAAAGCCACGTACATGTCTGGTATCTAGACAGATGGACTCTCTTCCCTCTTAAATGAGAAAGACAGGAAAACGTTTGAATGAATTAGCTTTCCTTAAGGAGAAATATTATTCCCATTGGTTCCAGATCATTGTTTTGCAGGCAGTATGACTTAACACGCTCTGGTCCTTGGATCAGTGTTGCAGTGGTCTTGGGACACCAAGAAGGTTTACAGGTGTGATGGGGCCCTCTGTAAATGTCACTTTCTTCTTCCTCTTTGAATGCCAAACACCCCAAAAAAGCTGCTAGAAAAGGCATTGCTCTGTAAAGCTGGCACTCAGCTTGCAGCAGTGGTAGAAAGTGGAAAGGTGGGAAGTGGAAAAGGTAGGTGCTGCTCTCTGTCACTGTTTGTACATCAGTGCTATGGAATATGTCCTGCAGCCTTCAACTCATAGAGCCCCCCTTCCCTGAGAAGAACATCTCAGGTTGTTTTGTCTTTGTCCTGAAGTAACTGCCTCCACTGAATAAGAACTCAGCAAATCTCTTGTTCTGAAAACAAAGCAAAACCTGCCCCGGAACTAAAAGGTCGCTGTGTGTAGTGGTAATGAATTGCCCTGCTGTACTCCTGCAGGTACCCACCAAATTGCTAGCTCGGATTTCTGGTTAGCAGCATGTGGCAGTGCTCAGCTGATAATAACTATACCTATAAATATCAGATAAACTGCACATTATCCTAAAAGTTTTAATTAGCCAGCTGGAAGAGAGTTTCTCTTTGCTGAAGGACAACTCGTGTCTGCTGCTCCACACGCATGGTTAATGGCCATCCTAGAAAATAATTAGGTAAGCCCAGAATACATTATTTGTACTGTTACCATTGATGTGGCACTGAGTTGGTGGAGGAAGGATCAGTATGCATTCATCTCCTTCTCCCTGTCCCTCAGCGTGCAAGTGAATTAACTCTGTTTTCAGTCTGTAATTTGGTATAAACACTGAGTACCAGGACTGTGGTTTATGAATAAGCATGTGCTCTGCTGAAGCAACAGCACTTGGCCGTACTGGCATGCTGTAGAGAAAACCCTCGAGTACACTTGCTTCTAATTTAACTGGTGCAGTGTGCCAAAGGTGAGACTTCTTGGGCGGTGAGTTCCACAAAGTAAAACAGAACAGCCACGTTTCTTGGTGGAGATAACTTGAGATGTCAAGCTTGCATTGTTCAGAGGTGAGGATGTTGGGTGTTCCCAGGGCTCTTGCTGTGCTTTGAAAGTTAAAGATGTATTCAGGAGCTTCTAACTGATGTGCTGCAGCAGAGCTGCTTTCCGCTTTCAGTACTGCTGAAAAAGTACACTGGTGTAAGGTGAGGAAGCAGCCTGGATTTCTGTCTAGAGATGTTAATTGCAGCTTGTAGAATGTAAGAGACTTTCTTGGTTGCTGGTTCCTCCTCCGCTTGTTTCACACTGTGCTGAGTAGCAGGGCAAAGCAAGGAGGGACGCCACCCAATTTGCATAGGGTGGTGTGCTGGAAAGAGCCTCCCTGAAAGGGTGCTTGAGTGCATGCAGGTGTGTGAGTTAGAGTGACTGCTGTTATGCTCTTGCTTCCGTTTTGGAGCAGTGCCCGTTTATTTTCTGGATCACCTTGCTGCTGTAAACTCAATCACTGTATTCAGATGGGCCTTCAGAAGTTGAAACACATGAGTAAATCAATCTGCTGTTCCCTACATGTGTCACTTGCTGGTAATTGTTTGGTGTTAGCTCTCAAGAACAGTTTCTTGATGGTGGGTTCAGTCCTAGCAGACAGCGTTTGCACTGGGGAGTAGCTTCTGAAACAAGTGTGAACTGTGAACCCATGCTCTTCTATCACATCCTCTAGCCTTCAGAGACCCTGCCAGCACCTGTGCAGGTGGGGAGCCTTGCTCCTCTGCGTGGCCCTGTGGCTTCTCCAGCTGGCATCCTGCGTGGCTCGCTGCACTCGGACGTGGGGAGCTCTGTGGACTCCGGTCTTGCAGACAAAGGAGAAGCTCAGGTAAGATTGTCTTCTGTGGGAGCACACCCAGAAAAGCAGACGCTGCGAGAGGTCACCACAGGTTTGGTGTTACTTAAAAGTTTCAAAGGTGGTGTTTGTAACCTCTCCTCTGTTTTGGAGTGCTTTGGACTGAAATACTTCTACTGTTCCACTGTGTTTCTTGTCTCTTGCTGTTTCTAAGGGGTCCAGTGATAAAATTTATTTCTTTAGCAGCTTGAAAGACAGAACAGTTTCAATAGTTGAAACACTGTTGGTTTGAAGTGAGCTTTGAGTTCTACCCAAATGAAGCGTGATACAGGTAGTGTAAGCTAATAAATAATACTTCTTTCATCAAAGTGATACAAACAAACATCTGCCACAGTCTGGACCGAATCTATGTGAGACACAGGCAGGTTTTGCAGGTGTGATTCCTTTGGATAGGAGCCTCTTTTTTTGTAAAGGGAAGTGAAGCCTCATAAGGAATGTTGTCTCCTAGCTGGATGTGGCTCTGCAAAATGAGGGTATTGGTGTCATCCTGAGCAAGTTCTCAAAACTCAAAAACTTCCTTTCTATTGCCTGCTTCAGTGGGTTTGTATCTGCCCTGCTACTTTGCCTGTCCTCCAATTTCCCTTTCTTTTTGACTTCACAACCTGGAGAGACCTGTAAGCCTGCTGGTGGGACCAAGAAGTTGCTGGGATTGATCTGTGAAGAGTTCTTTAAACTCAATGGCTGTAGATAAAGGGAGGAGTGAAGAGGAAGTGAGAATGAGGTAGTTGGTGTGTATTGGCTCCTCATGTATGTCAGTGCTTGGAGCCTCAAGGAGTGGAAAACTGAGATACTACTCCAGCAATGGCTGATTGACTGTGGTGATTCAGTTTGACTTCAGGCTTCAATTTGCACAGTGCTTCCTGTGTGTATCTCTTGGCTGCCAAAAAGCGTCTAATCCTGTTTTGTACTCCCTGTAAATCCACATCTGCCCCCATGCATTTCCAGGATGAATTGACTGCAGGCTTATTGCTGTGGTATGTTTCTCTGGCTCTACTCCCTTATTTCCACTAATTACAGACCCCCAAGTTCCTTCTGTGCTGCCTATGGCATTGCAGAGATCAGAACTCAATTTCAGCCATCTCCTTTTTTGAATTCATTTAGAGTCTCCATGGGACCACAAGACTCTTCAAAAACCTGCACATGGATGTCAGTGCCCTGGGATGCAGCTTTGAATCTGAGGTAAGAAAGACACGATGAAACAGGTATGTAAAACTGCCCAAATAGAAGAGGAGCTGTGGCACTGCACTGCCCATGTGTGGGCTGCAGGAGTGAGAGCCCAGGAGCAGTACCTGGGGAACTGCTTGTAATTCATGAGAAATAACAACCTGCGTTGGGGCTGATGGAGAGGAATGCACAACAGCAGGGCTGGGAGGGCAGCATATATGAAAAGCCAGGTACCCACATCACTGCCCCTCTGCAGAGAGTATCAGAGGTAGATTTGTCCTTGAAGGAGAGCGCTTGCAGTCTGATAGATAGCATTTGAGTTGACAGCACCTTTGCGCAAGGTGGAGCTTTAATTCCTGATGAGTGAAGAAAGAGAGAAACTTAAAGCAACGTAGGTGTGACGGGCAGGGCAGAAGTCATTTCTTCCAAGGAATGACAGAAAGAAGAGGGTCTCAGGTCTGAGTGGTGCCACTGCTGATGCTGAGGGAGGAAGGATTGATGAGGAAGAGGCACGGTTTGTTTCCTCGTTGCTTTTTTCAGTCAGTGCAGAGGAAGGCTTGTTCTCAGCAGAAACTGCAGCGTTCTCATTTGGAGAGTGGAGAGGGAATTTAGTCTGGAGACACCATCCTCACATCGCCATTCGTTTCCGTAAGAATCTCTTAGGAACTTCATTGTGGGCTGGATACGGCAGCTTTTTCTGCGTGTGGCAACATAAAGCTCATTTTGTATCTTGCACTGCTGATAAATTACATTGCTCAGGCTCTCAGCATCAGCAATGAGTTCAGTACATGCACTGCCTTGTGCAGACATTTTGCTTTCCCTGCGGGTGTGCATTCTTTGCCAGCACTTTCTTAGCAGTGATCAGGCTTAAGATGACAAAGGGACAATGTGAAGTGCGTTGCAAGCAGCTCAGTGATTCAGTCTGTCTGTGCTGACGTTAATCCTCTCTTAGCACTCTGAAAATTCTGTTCCAGCAATTGAAAGGCAAATTAATTTCTGTTAAAACGTTTTCACTATTTCCCTCATCCTCTTCATGGTGTACAGAAAATTAAGCTGTAAACTACTTTGGAGAACTCATTCATAGAGCTGGACAGGAACTGCAAGTGTTTGTTATAAAGTGGATGCAAAAAAAAACCAACAAAAACCAGAACAAAAAGGCTTCGACTCTCTCATCTCCAAACAAGAAGCCTGTCAGAGCCCAATTCGTCACTGAAATGTTAATGTGTCCAGGAGCAAAGAGTTGTCTTGGCATTTCAGTGACATGGCAAGGCTTCAGGAATCTATTATAAAATGGCAATTGCCTCCCAACAGCCAGGCTGTGTCTCAAAAGCTGGTAACTCACATTGGTGATATCTCAGCCCTGATAAAATATTAGTGCCCCGATGGAAAATATAATTCACTTGTAACTCCATGAGAGGGCAGTAGAAAAACGTTCCTATGAGTGAGCTCTCATCCTGCATCCCATCTCTCCAGCTTTGTTCCAAAATGGAGAGAAGGAAAGAATTCATAAAGCAAGCTCTGCAGAAGGTGAATCCAGGAAGTGATGGGGTGAAAAAAGCTGGTTTCATGAAATCTGTGGGTCAGGGCTGGATATCCACAGTCAAAGAAAAGAAGTGTGAGAGTGTAGTGACGTGCTGAGGTGCAGGGATACTCCTGAAAGGGACAAGGAGGAAAAGACCTGGAAGCACCTCTGGGTGTCTGGATTGAGGGTCCCATGACAGCAGAAGTAATCCACAGACTGCAGTGCTTGCAGCTTGGGAAGCCTTATTGCTTTGCCTTCTGTACAGGTCAATCTCTGGGTAAACAATTGGAGTCAAGGGGGACCTTTATGTGATGGGGGATTAACATGCAAAGCTCTCTTAGCAGATGGAGATGTGTGAAAGGGAGCTCTCTCTGTAAATAAACATTATGCAATGCAGCGTACACGTTATTGCAGAGATGCATACACAGGCAGCAGTGTTGCTAGTTCCAGGGATATTAAGACATCCATAAAATATCAGTGCCTCGATGGCTGGTTAAAGGGGAGGGAGGGCTGATGTGTCACGGCCTTGCTCCTTCACGTCCTGGGGAAGCACAATGAAGAGCTGCTGTGCTCAGTTCTTACTCAGACTGTCACAGGCAGAGGACCCCAGCAGCTCAGAAGGGTGCTGTGTCAGTACTGGCTAGCAGATGTTACCCCATTCGCTAGGATAACAGCAAAGCAGAAGAGGAGAACTATGGCGGCAGCCTGGCTGATGTCACTGAAGCTCATCTGCAGGAGCAGAGGAGTCCCACGGAGGAAGCTGGCAGTCTGAGAGAGGTGATGAGTGGCTCTGACATTGCAGCCCTGCTTGCACAGAGCTTTGCTTGCTGCTTCCAGTGTTGTGGTGTGGATCTGATTGTTGCTTGGCTTGTTTCTTTTGCTGCTTAAAGTATTACGTGTATGGAAAGAGGTGTGAACTTAAGAGCAAATGCTTCCCAGATACTGCCAGACCTACCCCATGCTGCTCTTCTCTGCCTGGGAACAGCCTGAAATCAGGAAGCAAAAGGGGAGCATGTTCAACCTGCAGAGGAATTCTGTATGCAGTATGAGGTGGTTTGTTTTCTTCCCTCCCTGTTAAAGATAGAAGGATTGTGAAGGTTTCTGTTGTAATCTCTCATGTTCAAGCTGTTAAAATCCGAAGTGGCATAGTCATCCTGCTCTGGGAGATGAATAAGATGCAGTTTTGTTGGCTGCTGTCTGCACTGATTTTTCATCCCTGGATTGGATGCTTTTCCAAAAAGCTGATCCCACTGGTATCCGTGTGGGTTGCTGGGTTTTTTTTCCTATTTGTTTTCCTCCAGTTATGCTGATCACTGAAATAATGTGTTCGATAGGCAGAAGTCCCATATTAGTTAGTGTCACTCAGCTGCAGGTGAAATGTGTTACAGCTTGTGAGAAGATCAGCTAAAGCCAATTATAACCTGGATGGCTCTTCTAGCCCCAAAATCTGTAGCAAATCCGTGGTCTCTCTTTTACACGAGGAAAACCTCCCTCCTCTTCCAGCTGTGTGTCTGAGTGTCGTAGTTCCTATTCTGGAGAGCTACACTTGTCATCATTAAGGGGTAACGTTAACAAAAATCTTCTGTGTCTGTCCTTAAAATAGGATTCTACCAGGTAAAGAAATTATTCTGGGATGTTCTAGTAACTGAGGTAGATTCTACTGGAGTGAGGTCTTTGTGTGTGCGGAGTATCAATGGATACATCTGTATGTTGTTGTACGTGCTCCCCAAAGGGAAAGATCTGTTTATGGTTTTTAAGCCTAAGAATCCTGGTTGGTCTCATTTGGCACATCATTTCTTGGACATTATCAGATGTCCTGGGGAAAGGCCTTTGTGAAAACTCCAAACCAAATCTGTCCAAACAGAGGCACATCTAGTGACTGGTAGTTCCAGATGCTCATCCCCTGATAAAAGGAAGCATCGTGAAGATGGGCCCACTGGAATGTCACTAAAGGAATGGCACCACCACATACATTTTTCTGGGTTCTGGAACAGAGCTGTTAGCCAGGCCTTTGAAGAGCCTCCTGTGGCTGGCTGGTGGTTCAGTGGTGTTTGTGAACCTCTGCTAACCAGGCACTGAACTGGAAACAGGCCATAAGCTTTCATTTATTACTTGGCAGATTGCAGGTGAGGCTCTGAACTGTGGTTTTTTTGGAAAGCACCCAGCGGTTTGATTTCTCTGTCCTCCCCTCTGGTCTGATTGATGACTCCCTCAGCCCTGAGAAGGTCTCTCAGACAAATGATGTGCCCAGGACAGCCTTTCAGTTTGCCGCAGCTCCGCATTCAGAACTGACAGCATCCCAGTTGCACTCTGATAAAAATACATCGGTAAAATATGCAGTCTGTGTGGCACATGCTGTACGCAGGATGCAGCTCATGTTTGACAAGGTACCCCAGCATTAATAAAACAGCGAGGAAGTAGGAAGTGCAAGCAGTTTTGTTTGCGTACCGATGAGGGAACCTTTTCCTGCTTCCTCCTGGCTATCACGCCATTTGTTGTGAGCTTTGTGGGCCTCCCCACCGCTAGGAGATACAGCCAAACCTTTGGGTGACTGAGTTCTTGCTTGGGATTGTTCTTCCCAAGGCCAGTCTAATATCTTAGTTGAGTTCTGAACCAAACTGGGACTAGAGTGGCTGCTTAAATCAGTGCCTGCACTCAGATTGTCCCACTGGGAAGCAGGGAGGCTGCATCCTGCCTGGTTATTTTGTGCTAAGTTTCTTGCAAACTTCCACCTCTCGCCAAACAGACTCAATATAAAAGCCTCCTGCAGAGCTCCCAGGGTCTGCTGGTCCCTACAGCAGCCACTGCTCGCACTGAGCTACTCGTGATTACAAAAGCAGTGGAGTAATCTCAGCCCCAGGAAATGAATGAGTTTATCTTAATGTTCCTTTCATCTGAAAGAGCCTGTATGAAAATAAAACCAAGCTGGTCTTGCTGAAGTCACCCAAAGCTTTGTGATTTTTTTGTTTGCTGTAGAAGAACCCGTGTTGTTTTCACCCAGCATCCTCCCAGAGAGAGAGTGAAGGATGTTATAGCTATAATTGTGTTTGACTTGCTGCCTAGAAGGACTCTTTAAAATCAAGACATGCTGAAGAAGAGTCTTCCTTGGATTCTGGCGGCGCATGCCCTCCAACTCCAGTTAAAGCCCTTTCTGGAGATGCTCACAGTAGCCTGTCTGACCAGAACAAAGAGGGATCTGAGGAGAAACTCGCTGGGAATGAAGGACTGGGTGAGAAGGCTGCCGAGGTGCAAGGTGAAGTCTCTGCAGCTGATGAGCTGCCACAGTCTCTGGAGGAAGGGAGAGCAGCAGGGGCAGACGTGCCCAGCAGTCCCGGGCAACCTCGAGCTGCATCTCCAGATGCTGAAGCTGCTGAAGCAGATCAGCTGGCAAGTCTGGCTGTCACCGTTGACACCGTGTCTGTTGATGAAAATATAGTAAATGAAATGAGGGAGGAAGCAGCTGATGTGAAAGCAGACAGCAGGCTGGATGCTGGCAAAGTAAGAGACCTGCCTGCTTGGGTTTGGTTTGGTGTGGAATCTGCTGTGGCTGTTCCCATTGCTTTGTAGGCCCTGATTCAGGAAAGCATTTGGAGCACTTACTCATTTTCTGTTTAGTCAGCATAAGTGCTTTCCTAATCAGCAGTGTGTTCCTGTGGGGGGTGGGGGTGGCAATAAGTGCTCTGAATTCCCAGATTGGTTTCTTCAGTACTGAGCTAGGAAATATTCTTCTACGCATACACAAAGTGCTGTCCAAAGCAACTGACAGGCAAAAACCCTGGACTGTGACGCATGTTTCAAGTCTTAGAGGAGAAATAAGTCTCAGCTTTCAGTGCTGCCATCTGTACTAAGCAAGCAGGTTTTATAATGAAGTTCACACCAAGCTCAGCTGTCTGTACTGCTTTGTTTCTCCCCTTCTGTTGTTTCTCTCAGCTTATGTAGAGATGGGGCTAAAGTGTAAAGTGAGCTGCCAGCTGTGATGTTTACAGCTCTGCAGGAGGATGCTGAGAGGGAAGTGTGAGGCCAGGGTGGGGAAGGGCCATACCTAGGAGCTGGCTCCTGAGCTGCAGCTCATGCCCAGTACCTTTGTAGCGCTGTCTGGGAGGAGAACTGGCAGTCTGCACTGAGCTGCACCGAAGCACTCGATTGTGCAGGCTCTGGCAGGAGATGAACCGTTCTGCATCAGGAGGTGCAGGTGGGTTAACAGCCTGGACCCTGCAGCCACGGTGTCAGATGCACACCTTCCAGTTCTGTTACCTGTCTCCCAGAAGTGCTAAAGTGAGACCTGAAAAACGATGCCCTCTCCAATCTATTTTCTTCCTGATAATTTTGGTGATTTCTCTAGTTCCACTGGTCTGTAAAGTCTAAGAAATGATAAACCATGACTGATTCTGGAAAACGTGCTTTCCTGAAGAGCTTAAAACCAAAATCTTTGCTTTTATAAATGCTCTTTTACATGTTTGGTTAGGTCTACTGAAGTCAGCGGACTGCATGGGTGTTCATATTAAACAGTTCTGTATCGTTTCATTGTGACTGGGAACATAGGAATCTGCACTGCAGGTAGGGACAGCAAGGTGCTGTGTTTTTGAGGTCATGGAAGAAGCTCTGTTCTGTGTGGCTTCACGATGCACTCGGTGGCCCAGGGCTTCTCAGAGCTGTGGAGATCCTTGCAGAAGGAAAGAGGCAGCAAGCAGGAGCCTTTATCAGGGGTGTTTGAAGAGCACTTCTTTGCCTTCCCCAGTCCCGTCTCCTACACGTGTCCTCCTTTCCCAGCCTTTTCTCTGTGGCGTTCTGTGATTGCCTTGTGGTTTACATCCTTAGTGTCTCCTAAAATGTTCATTCACCTCAGACACTTGCTGTTCTTCTTCCTTCTGGTATACAGAGACCAGATCTGTCTTCCAGGTATCATTTGTTGTCTTTTTAGTTGGAAATGCCTAAACGAAGCTGCAGGGCTAACACATGTACATATCTCTTTTCAGCTTTCCAAAGTATCTGAGAGCAGTGAATGCATAGAGGACTTGCAGGCTTCTAACCGCCTAGACCAGGAGCTGATCCAGCATGTGGTGAGTCGCCAGGAGTTCCTTATCCCTTGGGTATGGACTCTGCATCCCTCTGGGAACACACAGCCAGTGTAAGGTTATAGCCGCCTCTTGTATCCCTAACTCATGCAGTGACCTTACTGCTGTGGCACAGGTCACCAGTGTCACCCTCTGCTTAGCTCCCTTTGGTGTTCAGGAAGACTCTTGGAATACTGAAGCACTCTTGTGCTTAGCAAATTCCTGAGCCAGCACAGGCTGTCTCAGATGAAGTGGCTTGACCGAGGACTATCTGTGTTTGGAGAGCAGTGCTTCAAGAGCCAGCTCTCTCTCTGAAGCCCTCTAGCTCCAGGGATGTGCTTTCCAGTTTGAAGCCAGACCCAAGTCAGGAACTCAGTAGGATTTCCAGGTCTGCCGTTGAGGTCCTGTCGTGTATTGCCCATAGTAGGAGGCTTGTGGTACTTCTGCAGTCAGGTGTGGTGAGAGACTTGTACTGAGCAGGAATTGCAGAGAAGTGCAGGTTCATTCTGTGGGTGAGGTAATAGCCCTGGAAAAGTAGGTCACTCCATAGCTGGGGCTCCTCTGGATAATTGCAAAATGGAAAGTAATAAGCGATATAAAATCGTGCTTTAAGGGATGAAACAGCTTTTTCTAGGGGAAATGTGCATGGCTGAGAGTCCTAGCTCCTGAAAGTTCCAGGGGAAGAACATGCAGGAGGGTAGCCCTGAGGTGAGGGGTGAAGTGCCCATCAGCATCTCTTCATCTCTGCAGGAACTGCTGCTGCCATCTGCCAGTGGGAGCGGAGGCAGCATGGCCAGAAAATGGCTGCGAATATCATTATCTGTCAGCGTTAGTATGAGCCTGTGTTGGCAAGTGGCTGCTGCATCAAACAATACCTTTTCTAGAGCTTGCTTGTGGGCATGCGTGTATGCTCTCTCACAAGCTGTGTGTGCAGCCAAGTGTGTGAACCCACAGCCTCTGCCAGTAGGGAGAATTCGGAGCGAGGAGCCCGTGGGCAACTTGCAGGAGCTGACTTCTAGGAAAAAGGATCTCAGAAGATCTGCAGCAATACTGGGGATAGAGCAGTAGAGGGTTGGGGGCTACAGATGCACCATATCATGTATCACCTGCTGTGATCTGTGGCATGGAAGAACGCATGAGGTAGTATGGCAAGGCTCACTGCCCTGTAGCAGTTCCATGATGCCCTTATGTGGAATTGCAGTCCGCTGGCATTGCAGGGAGAGTTTCCTTTGGGACCATCAGGGAGGAGAGCCTCACTGCAGTGCTGTGCCAGTGCCCCACCTGTGATGGTTCACGTCGGTAGCTCAGTAACCTGTCACCTGTGTGTGTCCCTACAGCTTGGGAAACGAAACCCAACTTGCTGCTGTCATGCTGCTGCCAGGGCCATCTGACTGCGATACAGATATAATCTGTGCTTGGATGAAGGCCTGAACCTCAGTGGAGCCATCTCCCGTGTCCTATAAACCTTTCTAATTGTAGTAGCTCTAGATACTTGAACTGAATTGCTGTCAGTGGGATGATGAGTGAGGATTCCTGTGTTCAGATTTTTTCTGATCTGTCAGGGTCTCTCATGGGACCAGTGAGCTGATCCTACTCTTTCTTCTTCAGGACTTGGCTTTCCAGAGCCAGTTTTCTGAGCGGGTGTTGGATGTAGATGCTCTGTCTCCTGCTTTAGACAAGTCCCCATGCAAGGTAAGTGCTTTATCTATGATTAGGGACCAATCTTGGAATGGGCAGGTTAAAACACTGTGCTGTGGCATACTAATAGCAGGATGAAGCTATTGGCATAAAGATTTTGAGGCAGATGGAGCACTCTGACTTCAGGGAAGGGATCAGAGCAGCAGTTCTAGCTCAGTATTGTGTCTGCAGAGATGCAGGGAGTTGCAGCCACTCCTGTGAGGAGAAGCTACGCAGATATCATGCTTTTGGGAAGAGGTGGTTTGTGAGTGATGTATGTGTGCAAGCTCACGAGTGTGTGCCTTCACTGCCCCCAGTTACACACATAGATAACTGGTGTTCCTGGGGAGTGCAGGGAAGCAAAGTCTGTCTGGCTTTTTTTCTGTTGTGAGTGTATTTGTCCTGCTTAAGAGAAAAGAAAAGATGAGGAGAGCTTGTTTAACAGAGCACAGCAGCAGAAAATGAAGAAATGGAGGCTACCTTCCATTGACAGAGAAACGTAATTTTAGGCATTTGCTTGCCTTGTAGGGGAAACAACAGGATCCTTTCAGTCAGTCTGGCATATGAAGGAGTGTGCATATGCATGTACACATCTGCTTCCTACATCACGTTGGCCACATATGCAGCTATGTTAGGGCAGTTCTGACTGAAGATTGCTGTGCCTCTTGAGATTTTTATCCTCGTCTTCTCAGCGTGTTGCCAAGCTGTCCTTCTCAGCCCCACACTCCTATTGAGCCCTCCCAGCTTTCCCTCTCCTGCACCACCTCAGCTCATCAGCGCGCTGGCTGGAAGAGCGCGCTGCACAGCGAGGCAGAGGGTCAGGCTCCAGCTGGGGTTTACTCAGCCTTGCTCTGATTGTAAGCGAGTTGATCAGCTGCATTGGAGGAGACCTTGAGTGGCAAACTCACCACCTGTCCAGCAGAGAGGAGCAATCCAGTTTGTTAGGTTGTCTGGAGAATACACCTGTCCTCTTGTGCCTAATAATGAGCATAATCAGATGTGAAGGGAAAACAAAACATATGCCTGCTGTGTTCTCCCCCTCTCCCTCTTGCTACAGCACAGTCATCGTGCATACAAATGTCTTGTTGGAGCAGACACACTTGAGTTTTTTACAGCCTTGTCTTGAGGAGGGAGAGGTGGATTTGAAATGGTGCCCCCTGCAGAACTGCAGCTGCTCTTTTGTGTCAAAAGACAGAGGCTATTTCAAAATGAGACTCCGGATTGTTGGAATGTGTATATTTCCATGTAATGGACTTGCCTTGCTTTGAATATACTGGCAAAATATTCTTGTTTTTTAATAAAAAGACCTCTTCAATGGCACTACACATGCACAGCATTGGAGGCTTTCAGTTAGCGTGTTTTGGCAGGAGCTGTGTTAGATTGCAGAGGCAGTATGGGCTGCTGTCTGCTAGACTTGACTTCTCTGCTGGCAATAGGAAGGTTGCTCCTTTCACCCTTCACTTAGCAGGCATTTAAAATGCTGGCATCCTGCTTTGCTGGCAATGTTACCGAGCTGAGGGTGATGGTGGTGAGGAGCTGGAAGCAGGCATGGCAATGAAGCTGTCACGTGCTGGAGACCATAGAAATCTCCTCTCAAGGCCTCTTGGGGACTGTGCTGTGCGAAGAGGAGACAGCCTATTATCTGTCATCCTGGCTTTGTATTGTGAGCGTGTGAGATCTTTCCTGTGGGACTCAGCCCGGTGTTGAGCAGGACAGAAATCCAAGCTGCCAGCAGTACTCAGCGCTTCCCAGGGTCTGCCGGTGGTCCTGGAACAACGAGAGGGGCAGGGCTCTGGGAATTTCACAGGCAGGGCTTAAAATCCAGCCCTTGTGCCCTGCAGACGAGTGCTCTGTTTGCCTTCCCAGATATGTCTGCATATTCCTACAGTCTGGGGTCTCTGGGAAGGTGTGTTGGGCAGGAGTGCAGCAGAGGTCCCAGGCACGGGCTCCAGCAGCTCTACCTGTAACTCATCGTCTTTATTCCCCAGAAGATCTCATTCTTAGTTTTTCTGGCTTCTTTCCTCTCCCAGGCAGCAGTGACAGAGCCTGTTTTGAGCCAGGTGATGTTTTCTGGGCTCCTCAGTTCTCAGGAATTGAAGTCATTATTTAGGCTGGAGAGGTGGAGAGCTGCTGGGAGAGTTCTGACCAGGCTGATGTGATGGAAGGTGACAGCGCTTGCAGGGAATCCTTCTGCTGTTTGCTCTGCTGAACATTTGCATAAATTACTGCTGTTTTAATTGTGTTATTTTGGCCCTGCTCCACATCACATTCCTGCATGGCAAGGGCTGAGCTCACCTGCTGTTTGTGTGGTCCCCAGGAATTTGTGGATGGGCTCTGGGGACCCATATTGTAGCGTCCAGAAACCTCAGCAGGCAGGATGGGCTGTTGGTGCTTTCTCATGTGGGACTGAGGGTTTGAAGCGGGGACCTGTTTCCCCTTCCTGGGGTGAATTACACAAATGTGTGTGTGTATGTCCTTGCTGGGGGGACAGAGGTGCCTGGTAGATGGCAGGTGGGAATAGGAACAGCTGACTATTTTATATTCAAACGTTTGTTATTTTAAGTATTTCCTATTTCATAAGTAAGCCACCTGACGTCACTCTGAGCGTTATTGAGGGACTGGTTCAGTCAGCAGCACCCAGACTGATCTGTTCTGGAGGGAGTGGTCAGAAGTCTCTGGGTAGGTGTGACTGCACGAAGCGTAGTGCCCACCGTGCTCTGTGTGGGAGCCAGGATTCAAGGCAGGACTATTGTAATTCTGGTCACAGTCGATGCATCACTTTTCTTTATGGCCACAGTACATTATTTCATGTTTGTATATGTGACATTCCTGCTTTAAAAGATTTGTCCTACATTATTCAGACAGTTTATGGTTACTTGGATATGTAAGATGGCCTTCGGGGGGGAATAAACAACCAAAGCTGATGTTGAGAGTGCTGTGTGCTGGCAGAGAGTTCATCTTCTTGCTGAAAAAACAGCCCTGAGACCAGTAATAGTAACACGACCTGGAGAGCTGGGCTCCCTGATGTCTCTGTGCTGATGGAGCCATTCCTCCATGTGTTCCCACGATATCTCAAGTCCTTGGCTACATGCAAGAGAGGAAATTAATGCATTCAGCTGGGCATTCTGGAGTTGCCCTGTGGATGCACTTTAGTCCCTGGGCTTGGTGCTGGTATGTTGGACCAGAGCGGCACTGCTTTTCAGTGGAGCCACTGTAAGGTCCTGGGAGGCTTTGATGGCAAAGGAGCCAGCAAACTCCACACTGTTTGCTTTTACCTGCAGGCCCAGGAGCTGGGAGAAGAGGAAAAAGACCAAAGCAAAGCCAGTATAGATGAAGAGCAAAGCAAAAGAACAAAAGCTGCTGAGAGGTACGGTACAAACAGAGCTAGAAAGGAGGCATAGACAGCTCTAGCTGCAAGTGACTTTCCTGTCTTGTCTGTCCCTGCTGTGCTCAGGTCACTGTAACCTGTACAGGAGTTCCTTGCAGAGCACTCTGAGTTCCTGCGGTGTCTCACAGACTCTCTTCCATTCAATCTTTCTTTCCTCCCACCACCCCTTAGTATCATCTCAGCAGATTGCAGCATTGTTTCAGCTTCTGGCTGGGAAGATGGCAAAACGGCCTGCCTTGCCCTTCCTCATGACGACCCCAGATGTGGAGCTGGCTTTTCCATTTCCCTTATAGCTATCTGGCTTTTATCTAAGGCTGTGAAAGTTGCTCTCTTGCCACGATGGTCTGTTTTCTCATTGTGTTGTGCCTAGTGGCATTTAACACAGGTGAGTTAGGCCCTAGCCCTTGCCTGATAACAGACCTTCCAGGTTCTGGGGCCAGTCAGTGCTGGTTTGGCAGGAGAGTTCAGCTCCAAAGTGAACAGTTCAGTTCCACTTCCTTCCTTAGAGGTGTCTTAGAGCCACTCGGCCTCTGTTTGGTCAAACATAAATGTTAAGCTATTTTGTTATTCTGCTTTGTGGACATCTCTATAATGCAAGAGCTGTAACCCCAGGAGCACCAGGTTTCCCAACCTTTAGTTACTATGAGGACTAGCCTGTCTTGGGGAGCTATTTTCCCTCTGTTTGTGGAAACTTGTTTAAAATGACTGTGATATTGTGCTGAGCAGAGAGCTCTGTGGTCTCTGGAGCACCCTGCTCTGCCTTTGAGATTTGTAACATGTGGCACTTATAGATGAATTGTGTCAAAACTCTTAGCCTCCACACAGGGCTACACAGCATTCTGGGGCACTGGGAACGAAGAAGCTGTTGCTTATGCCAGGAAAACCTGTGAACAGAAGAAGCTGCAGTCCATCTTAATGACTGGCTGTGTGCAATTGGGATTCACAGCTTTGTGCATGGAGGAGCTGTTCACAGGAAGGTCCCTAAAAATGTGTTCTGCCCAAGGAATTCTCTTTATCACTTAGTACCTGCTTCCCAGCTATGAATCCTCTCCACTCACTCTGCCTGTACAGCTGCGTTGTGCTTGCTTAGTCTCTCTTCTCTGTGCTTCCAAGGTGAAGTAGAACCGTAGATGTAAACATGCCTGCCAATATATTTCCATCTCTAATTTAGACTACAATGTGAGTGTTACTAATAGGGCTGATTTATCTTGGGGAAATTCTGTAAGGACTTGCAAAGAGAGGGAGGTAATCCAGCAAAGATATTCAACATTTTGAGGTTGACAGACAAATTATGCCCTCAGCTGCCTGTTAGTCTGGCAGTGCTCGAGGTGGTGTGAATGGTTTGGAGCTTTGTTGGGGATTTGGCAGCCCCGTATTGGACAAATGAGGCCCCTTGGCAGGCATGAGCTTGTGCTGCAGACTGCCCGTCTTGAGTCAGCTGCTCATCCAGTCTTCCCTCTTTGTCTACTTGAAGCAGTCACTAGAATCTAATCTGTGCTAATCTGATGTTCTATTACCTTTTTTGTGCTGCAAAGTGAAAGGGATCAAAGTGGTTGTGAAGCATCAGAACAGAAGTGTGTTGCTTTAGAAAATGCCAGTCAAGAAGAGGCTGTGGCCCTGCAGCTGGAGGAGGAATTGCAGGATAGCCAAATCCATCTGCAAGGACTTGCAGCCCTGCAAAAAGCGTAAGGGCTTCCTTTGAGTCCCTGGCATTGTATGCATAACAGCTTTTGTCCTTTGTTTTTCTGTTCTCCCCTTTATTTGAAGTTGCTGTGTGAGGCTGGCACGCTAGGAGATGCAGTTTGGTGGGCACAGCAGAGCTTGAGAGCATCTCAGCATGCAAATCCAAGCAGCTGTTCTCCTGGCAAGAGTGCCGAGGTAACAGTCTGTCCTGGGGAGGGTGAGAACAGCAGCTCAGCCCTTGGGGTCTGTGGCACAGGACTCCGTGGTATGGAAAAAGATCTGTTTGCTTTGTACTTGGAAAAGCCTCCTTACCAGCATCGCTAATGAGGCTCAGCATTTACACACCTAAGATAAACAGTTTTCCACAGCAGTTTGCTTGCTGAGTAGCACTGAGATTGGAAGGAGGGAGGGGAAAAAAATCCTCTCGCTTTTAGAGTCGCTGGGAACTGTTTGGTTTGGGATAACGAGGTCAGAGCAGAAGATTGGAGAGCTGAGCTGCTCTGCAGAAGCCAGTGGTCTGTCCCAGTGCTAAACTGGTGGAGTTTGCTGCTAGGTACCTGCAGTTTCACTGCAATGGAAGTTCTCAGAAGCAGCGAACATGCTGACTTTGCTTTCTGTGTCAAATGACAGATCAGCAGAAGTAATGGGAAAAAATAGGCAATGCATCTATCAAGGCAAAGCGGCGGAGCAGCAGTCTGGTTTGAAGACAAGTATCTCCTTTTCTTTAATTTGAAGTGGTGTAAATGTGCACGTGTTGGTCGGGTAGTCACTGAAACAAAAATGTGAGCAAAAAGAACAGTTCTAGGTGGAAGTACTTGAGGTGCTTTGCAGAGCAGCCTGGTAAATGGCACCTCCTGTAGGCATCTGTGCAGCTGGCCCGGAGCATGCAGTGTTACAGGGGAGCAGCAGTGGAACAGGATTTTTCCAGGACCCTTCTACCCTTTCCTCTCTCTCTGTTCTTTTGCTAATGGCTGCATAAGTAACCTTTTCTCTCTGACTCAAGGTTATATTACTGAAGCTGCTATTTCCCTGATTTCAGGCAAGACAGAGATCTCTGCCTTATGCTGGCAGTCTCAGAGCATGATGAGGAGACCTTGCTGCTTCAGCTTTCACTAGCACAGAATAAGAATTTTGTCCTTAGACTAATCCTCATTTCTCCCTCTTGTCTTTCAGACCTTACAATTTTGCTACTCTATGTCTGAAAAAAAAAATACTTAATTAGAAACAGATTGGTTTTGAATTTTTGGAGAGCTTAGGGCTTTCTGTTGCCTAGGGCTGGCAAACTCCCAGCACACTTTAGCTTGCAATTGCAGAAAAATACCTGGTCCATTAGAAATGTGTTGCCAATCCCTGGGTTAGAAGCTGGTGCTGGTTGCATCTGCTTTTGTGGTCCTAGGCAGGATTTCGTAGCTGCTGGATCCTTCGTGAGGTGAGGCTGCGTTTCCCTCACGAGGTGAGCTGTAGCAGGTCCAAATAAGGGTAGTTCAGGACCTAAGTTCTGTTAGGACTAGGTTTAATTTATCAGTCAGAGTTTAGGAGTCAATGGGAGTTCCAACCAGTGGTGCCTGGAAGCTGTTGTCTGAGACAAAGTGCTGCTTGAAGCTTGGAGGATGTGCTGTGTGTTCCTTGTAAAAATGCTTTCCTGTGTCTGCAGCAGCAGCAGTTCAGGATGTAAGGCTGGTGAGTTTGGCTGGCAAGCATGGGAATGGATTTGTTTTCCAGGCACGTTGTGGGGAACAGTGACAGCATGAGTTCTGTACCAAGCTTGTCTTCTACCTGTGTGCCCTCCACCTGCCTCCAGTGCTGTTCCTCACCTCCTGTGAGTGAAGCAGCAAGTGCTCCACAGCAGCAAATGAAAATGGGAAGAAGTGGCTGCAATCCAGTGGAGATCCTGCATTTCCTTTCCCCTCATAGAGAGGAAAGCTTGTGGAGTAGGTGGCTTTGAGGTTTTTGGTTTGGAGGTGATACTGTGTGTGGGAATGCTGCTCGTTCCCGTTGTGTTACTCAGTTCTCTCACCCTTTTGCCAAAGGAGCTTTTTCTTTTTGATAGGCAACCTGAGAAAGAAATAAAACAGGAGCAGTCCCTGACCCAGTCTAGTGAGGAATCCCTGGAGGGGATAGCCAATTTGCTGGAGAAGGAGGTTGAACAAGACAAAACGCACTTACTGCAAGCCAAGGAGGAGAAAATCCAGCAATTCCGAGAGGAAATGAGGCTACAGGAGGAGGAAGAAACTCGGAAGCTTTATCAGCAAAAAGAAAAGTCCCTCAGGTACTCTTTTGTTTTTCCTATTTCTCCTCCTGAGTCTTTCCCAGGTGTGATTCATTGCTGGTGGCAGCAAGTTGGTGCTGTGTTATAGGCCACTGTGAAACAGGAGCTGCTTTGTGGAGCTGTGGGTGAAGGAGGCAAGAATAGAGCTGTTGGGGTGAAAAGGAGTATGTCCTGGCAGTGACAGGAAGGATCTGCCCGTCCTGAAATGGGTAGTGGTCTGCTCTCAGTGCTGCCAATGCTCAAAGCAGAGTGCAGTCTGCCTGAGGAAAGCTCTGTCTTGTACAGGCAAGAGAACATCTTCCTCCTGTCCTGTCAGAAGAGCTATGGTTTGATACGCATGCAGCTCTCATAGAGCTGTGAACTTGGCTCTTATTGTTAACCTGGGAAAAGTTTCCAGTTCACTGCTTGGAGCTTTACCACCTGGCAGGCTTTCAAATCCTGGTCTAAATGGTAGTAATAGGGCTGGAAATTGGGGCATTAGAGAAGATGAGGTTACCCCAGAGGAACTGTTTGAAGCTCTGGTACTGCGTGTATTACAGAAGGACTTCCAAACAAGACTTTAAGGAATAGGGCATGGATTTGTATGTGGAAAACCCAGCCAATGCAAGAAGATCTAATAGCAACCCAGGGAGCAGAACAGCAGTAGGAGGGGTGTCCTCTGTTCTGGGGGATTTTTCTCTCAGAACTTGTGTTATAAACATCAGGGCCACCCCAGATAAGCTCTTAGCAGCACACAGGCAGCCAGAAAAGGGACCTTGACATGAAGCACTGTGGGAATGCTGCCTTGGGTGCAGAAGAGGATAAAAACTGCACCTGAAGGGAGAAATGTCTGAGCAGTGGGAAGAAGGGTGTTGTGCAAAGGATGAAGCTTGTACTGATGCATCCAGCTACCTTGGCTGGGAATCTGCCTTCATTTCATAGAGCTGATTTTTACGTACCTGGGAAAAAAGTGCCACCTATGATGATGTTATTGTGAGCCTTTAACATACACCAGGAGCTTAATGCTCAGGGGCTGTGTCTCCTGTGCCAGCAGCCAGACTGTGAAGGTATGGAAGGGAATTAACTGTCTGGAACCTCGGGAATGCATCTCTCAGGCACTTGCAGGAGCGGGAGCTGACCTGTGTGCCTTGGGGAGGTGGTTTGAAGGCACTCGAGTTTCCTGAACCTTTTATTGTTTTTCCCCTCTTTTTTCTTCCTCCTGGCTGCTCTCTCTCAGGACACTGAAAGAGGATTTGGCAAAGGTTTGTGAGGAGGAAGAATTACGTGTGAGAAAGGAGGAAACTGAAAGACTCTCAAAGCTGCGAGCCACCATCACCTCTGAGACTGAAGCAGAGAAGGAGAAGATAAGGTGAAAAGTCTTTCCACAGCAAGCAGGAAGCTGCCATCCCTATGGACATAAACTGTGGGTTTGAGAGGAAGCATCTTGCATGCCATCAGCATCCACTCGGGATGTACTGGCCAGCCTGAGCTTCCCATAGCTGCTGCCTTGCCTTGTTAGTAAGCTAGGAATCGTGAGGACCCAACTATGATGCTGTTTGCTACTTATTTCCAAGGCCTTTGCTGATTCACTCGTGGTTCAAAGCGTACATTGGTTCTTAAATTCTTCTGGGATTTTCATGTCTGATCTTCTCTTAGCTCTGGTTCCTAAGTGGAGCCCAGTGTTAAAGTACCGAATTCTGACTGGCTTCTCTGCTCTTGTTGTAACCCTACCAGGGCAGAGCAAGAGCTGGCACTGCAAAAACTAAGAGAAGAGTGGGAATCCCTGCGGGTATTGGAGAAGGAGAGCATGGAGAGGAAGAAGCAGCTTGCTTTGGAGAAAATGAAACTGGAAATGGAGGAAGCTCAGCAGAAAGAAACAATCAGGCTAGAAAAAGAGAAGGAACAATTCCTAAGGCAGCTTAAGGAGAGGTTAGAAATGGAAAAGAAAAAGGTGAGACTCATTTGTTACCAACTGGAGCCAGACCCTTGCTGTTTATGCTGACCTGGCTTGCACTGCAATGCTAAAGTTAAATAAGATGAAGTAACACCTGCATGTGCTTTGATAATGACTCCATTAAAACACAAGGGGAAGATGTTTGGCATGCTGGTAGAGCTGGGATCGGGCTGGGGAGCGTTCCCCTTGTTTAGTTACAGTGGGGATTAGGTAATTATTTAAGTGGCCACATTGCATCTGAAGGAAAAAAAAGGTCATTGTTTGTCTTGGCCAAGCAAAAGCAAGCTACCTTATCAGGCTGGAGTACCTCTTGTGTTGCCTTAGCACTCTGGAAGGCTTGAGGTTCTTGAATAGAGGCAGTTCACAGCCCTTCTGTGAGATGGCATGTCTGAGATCCACTGAGATCTTCTGAAAGGGAAAACATCCAGAGAGTATACTGTGTATTACTTGTTTTGAAAGGGTTCACTGTGCTTTTGATGCTTGTGGATAGATGTTAATTGCAACTGCATCTTGTGTGGCATGTCCATATGAATGGAGGATTTTCAGCAGGATGTTTGGCTTGTGTTCCTGTAGGCTGCAGAGGAGCTAGAGAAACAGTTTGCAACTGAACTCCAGCAGCTGAAATCTGCAGCAGAAGAGAAGCATCGAAAGGTAAAACATGGCGTCCCTAGAGTGGAGATTGCTTTCTCATTCCAATTATCTCCAGGTGTGGGCAGGGTGGGTGGCATTAATTTTTTCTACTTCCTAAACGTGGTTCTGGTCTGGCTCAGCATTTGGGAGTGTTCCAAGTTAGAGGGTGGTGGGACTGTACACGCTGATCTTTGCCATGCTGCTTGATCTCTGTAGGAGGGCACTAGAGAGATCTTGTCAGAAGGGTGACAAGTCTCTGTGGGTGGTTTTCGTGGCAGGTCACTTCTAGCCTGCAGACCCAGATAGCAGAGGCACAGAGGAGTGAGGAGGCTTGGCTGCGTGAAGACTTACAGAGAGCAGAGGAGAAAGTGCAGCAGAAATCATACCAAGTAGCAGAATATGAACGTGAGGCAAGTGTTCATCCTGGATGCTGGAAGTTCTTTGTTCTCTGTTGATGGTGAGGTCTGAGATGCAGAGTACCCCACCCAAGGGTGGCAGTGGTGCACAGCAGGGGAAGGGACACTCCTGCAGCATCTCCTTTCACAGAGTGCTTGCTTTCTACTATCTAGGCTGCGGCCTGATCCCACTTGCGAGGTTCTCAGTCTTTCTGTTCGTGTGGGAAGCTGCTCTCTTGGGGAGCCAATGCAGTGATTCAGTGAAGCCTCTTTGTGTCATCATTGCAGCTCAGTGAGCTTATGAGTGAGAAACGCCACGAAGTGGAAAAAGCCCATGAGAGGAAAATGGAGAGGATGAAGGAGGAGCACCAGGAGGTCCTAGCAAGGATTCGGGCTCAGTATGAAGAGGAGGTACTTCTGGGAAAGTGTGATGGACTGGGAGATCACTGTTGGTCAGCTGGACTGTACCTGGGCTGGCACTGCTGCTTGCCAGCTCTGCTTATCTCAGCCAGCCCTGAAAGTGGGGCATCTCATTTGTTGTAGTGGTTTTGCTGCTGTGTAAAGCAAACTGAGGCTCAGGTTATGAGGCTAACCTGTCAAAGCGTTCTGTGCAGGCAACTTCCACCTGCATTTGTGGACTTCTGTACTACAGAAGCTTTTTAATGGTTTTATAGTTGCCTGTTCTGGAAAGCGTCCTGTCACAAGGTCAGCAGTGTGTGATAAAACCCTGGACTATCACGGGTCATTTCTTCTTTCCTGAGCCATCTTCATAACAATATTGTGCCTATAAGCAGCAGGCTTTAATCTTGCTGAAGTTGATATTTGCTAAGGACACGTTGTGCGATGAGCTGGTTATACAGTGCGTGTCCTTTGTGTTCGTGGCTTGCTGAAGAGCTTCACTCGGCCGCTTTTTCTTGTTTGTATTCTGTGACAGGAAAGAAAGCAAAGAGCAGAGCTGTTTGAAGGCCTGCGAGGTGAGATGGCACGCCTCCGACAGCTTCATGAAGTGGAGGTGAAAGCTCTGCAGGCAGAGCTGGATGAACGTCTGACCGCACTGCAGCACAGGCATGGGGAGAAGGTGAGGAGGGCAGTCTGGGACTTGGCTGCTTTGGCCTGGGTGCTGTGACACCTCCGTGCATCTGCCACCCTCTGTAGCCAACAGTAATACAGGTGGCAGGTCATTCTCTCCTGGTGGCAGAGCTCTGCCTGGTGGGTGAGGAACTTGTGCCATTCGCTCTTTAAGTTGACGTCTCTGTGCAGGAAAGAAGACTCCAGGAATCAGAAAATGAGCTTGAAATACGTGCAAAGAATGTTAAAACAAGATCAGTGCACCTTCTTAGCCAGGTGAGTCAGCCGTGTTGGGCTTGAGACATCTCCTTGCCTGAGCTGCTCCCCTGGCTGCTTCCTGGTGGGTTGTATCTGCCACCCAGGTTACCAAGTTCAAGATAAAACTTCTGTTGTGAGGGCTAAGCATTCTTAGTGCAGTCTCAGATTAGTGGTATTTGTGGTGAAAGTCAGTGCCTTGGGTGTGCTCCCCTGCTTTGGGAGGCAGTATTTGAGCCCTCTGTCACTTACAGAGTGGGATGGGAAGGGACGAAGCAAAACTGAGAACAGCGTTCAGGTAATCTTGAATCGTCTAGAAAACTCAGCCTGACCTCTGTATTTCAAGTGCTGCTGAGCATCAGCAGTCTCCTCTACTGGCATCCCTATGTTCTGATAGTCACCTGCTTTTTCTGCTGTGTCTAGGAGGAGTCTCTGAGAAGAAAAAAGCAGCAGCTGCTAGATGAAGGCAGACGGACTGAGCGAGAAAGAGATGTATGTATGCCTTGGCTCTGAAAAGATCTGTGCTGCTTTGGTTTTGGGGAGGGTAAGGGGAACGCACTGGAACCATGGCTTAAAGTGCAAGCTATGTTGTTTTCTAAATTGTGAGTTTGCCAATTCCTTCCTGCCCCTTTGGCTCGGCCTGGAGAGTCTTCCTGCTGGCAGTCTGGTTAGCTCAGGGGTACTTCCCAAAGAGAGCAGGCAGTCTTGTTCCCCTAGGACTGACGTGTGGTGTGTGTTTCTAGCTCTGGGACCTGCCATGAACTGTGCAGGTAGCAAAAGTCTCTTGCACACTGTGTGCTTTCATTGTCAGGGAAGGCTGAGAGATTTTGTTTGTTCCTAGGAAGCTGCTTTAGCTTCTCAACTCCGCCTGGAGGAGAATCGGAAGGAGCACGCCAACCTCCTCGAGTCCATCCGGCAGCAGCGTAAGGCTCTTGAATTGCTCCAGGATCAGAAGGCTGAGCTGGAGGCCCAGGTGGACTTGTTGCAGACTCGAAGCCAGAGGCTACAGAAACGTATCAGGTGTGTGTCTGTGTGTGAGAGATTTCCTCGGGTGCTCAAAATCTACCTGGTTACTGGTGTTGTCTGGAGGTGTTGAGTTGCGTTTAGGAGCAGTGGCAGTAGGTTGTCTTAATGGTAGTTGTCAAACTGCATTGCTAGTGTCTGATGTACCCCAGCCCTGGATCTAGAAGTATCTGCAAACTGCTATACGAAGTCTGTTATTTGTATTTATTCCTGTATGTGGGAAACTGTATGAGACAGCAGCTGTAAGCTGTTGTGAATCCTTGTCGTCAGCGTGTTTCTGCGTTCCCGCTTGTCCGTCATGTCTGGCCCTTTCCTTCTGGAATCTGGAGGTTGCTTTGGACTCTTGCTGGTAGTTTACTGGGCTAGGAGGACCTGCAGTCTAATGAATTGCTGCCATTGTTGCCTTTTCATGTGGCAGTGAGCTTGAGGCAGCTGTCAGGAGCAAGCAGGAGACTTTGAAAGAATTGGAGGAAGAAGAAAGTGCGGAGTCTCCCAGAAGGAAAGCTGAGCTCCATGTTGAAGACCTGAGAGAAACTATTCAAGCTGTGAGTAGAGCTGTCTGCAAAGGCATTTGCCTTGTGAGATCTGAGGCTGTAACTTCGTGAAAATTCCAGCCTTGGCTCTTTCTGCCTAAGCTTGTTTCAGATGCATTGATGCATTCTTCTTTGCTGGAAGACATCAATGTTTTGTACTCCTTGTTGCTTTCTGCCTATTATTAGGGGAAAAGGAGTGTGGGATGCCTGAGTGCCCTTGAAGTCAAAAGCAGGACTTGAGTCGGGGATGGAAACGTCTCTTACTTCTTAAAATATCACATAAAAAACATCCCCAGCACTAGCCTTGGATGAGGGCAATAATACAGTGACGTCATCCAGAATTTTTGCCCCTCATTTGATTCTAATGGGGTCCTAGGGTTCAATTTTCTTGTCATATCTATCAGCTTTTGAAATGTTTCCACTCTTCAGCATTCATCCAGAGAGCCTGCTTCCATGCCTTCTCAAAGCCATGAAGACAGCAACTTCCAGTTTGATCAGTGAGTATCTGTGTACCAGCTACTTCAGAAAATGTGGCTTTCTTGGTTGTTGTTTTTCCTTGGGTTTTAGAAGCGAATGTTTTTGCTTGCGTTGTATATGCATTGCACATACAGGTTATTCTGGGGGAGGGATCTGCATGAGGCTTGCTGGATGGAACGGCCAGCACAGAAAGCCAGAATTGAACCTGTTTCTTATAGAGTCAGGAGCTACATCTCTGCTGAAGGAATCTCCATCAGAAAAGCCAAGGAATTCCTGGTGCGTCAGACCCACTCCATGAGGAGGAGACACACAGCGCTGAAAGCTGCAAAGCAGCAGTGGCACCAAGATGTGCAGAAGGCACAGGAGGTGGTGCAAGATCCTGACAACTCCCAGCTCCTGGAGGGAATGCGCAAGAACCTGGAAGAGGTGAGTCACTGAGCACTGGCAGGCGTCCATCCCATCAGCAGGGACAGGTTCACAGTTGTAGCTCTGTAGCGATTTCACTCTTGCTTGAAAATCGATCCCTGAGTACTTGTCAGTTCTGCTGATACACCAACCGAAGACAGGGAGAAGGTCTTCATTTCCTTCATTGGCAGAGCACTCCTATTTGCAGATTTTTGCTGCAAAGCTGTCAGCTCTGTTGGCTGCAGGATTAGGAAGTGACACCCCTTCTTCCTCGGGGTGATGTTGCATAAGCCTCGTTCTTTCCCCTCTGCACGTTCCTTTTTGTTGCTCTGTAGGACTTGGGAGCAGTTTTACTCCAGCAGCATGATTTCTTGTGCCAAGTAGAAATGAGATGGTGAAAATCACCGTGACCACTAAAGTAGATAATTTCCTGTCATTCTTGGGTAATTTTCCTCCTTGGCATGGCTGTTTGATCCACTGCAGGAAGCCAAGCAGCTGGACAAGATGAAGTCGGCTATGCGGAAAGGACAGGTGCTACTGAAGAGGAAGGAAGAGAAGCTAAGCCAGCTGGAGTCCTCCCTGCTGGAGGAGGTGAGCACAAGCATCCTGCTTGGACCTGCCCAGCTGCGCTCCCAGTTTGCAGAGCTGTTGGCCTCCTCCCATAGGCAGGAGTCTCCGCAGAGCTTTTGGCTGAGTGCTGCTTTGAGAGCAGAATGATGGGTCTGTGAGGAGAGTGGGAGAGAGTAGGCGAGACAAAGAGCTGGAGGAATGACTGTGGTGCACATGATTCACCAGGTCTGAGGTTTGAGATGGAGAGTTTGTCCCATGATTGCAGCTTGCCAGTCAGGGCTGCTGGCATCAGGGCTTGAGTTGGTTGGGAAAAAAAAAATCTGCTCACTGAGCCCTCAAGCTTCTTAGATCAGAAGCAAAACCATGTTAATGCTGATATGCAGAATACAGTATAAACTGAGCTCAGTTAGAATTGTCAGATGTTTTATTAACTGTCTGTATCTTGGGCAAGATGGCAAATATTTCCCTTTGCTGATGACATCTGGACTCAGCATTAAGCATATGACCCAGAAAGCAACCTGAAAAATCTGGATGATTTTTGCCTAGAGAGAACAAGGGCAGGTCACCTCGTGTGGTAGAATCCACTTTACTTTCCTGCTCAGGACAGACCTTGGAATCTGTCCAGCTCTGCCTGTGGCCATGTGGCTGTAGAGCAGCAGTGTAGGTGTGAATGCACAAGACTTCTGGTGGTCAAGCACTTTCTGTTGGTGCAAGGAGATGACCAAGCCATGCAAGGGCTATAAGGTGTATTTGATGCACAGAACATTTTGACTTCTGCCTGGAAGGGCCAGTTCATGCAGCTGTTAAGTTTGGTCTCCAGTGAATGCACATGCCTCTTCCAGAAACCACGCAGTCTCTTTACTTTGCAAATGTTGCTGTTGGAGTCTCAAGACTCTCTTTGTTACCTGTTCTGTGCCTGACCACGCAGTCCTGCCTGCATAGATGAGCTGTAAGCAGTACTCCAATGGCTTTGCTGTTGCAGAGACAGAAAGCAGGTTTTATTTGCAATGTTTTCCTTATCAGCTTTCAGATGAAGATACACTGAAGAGTGTTGCATGCAAGAAGATGGTGACTTTTGATCTCAGCAGCTCTGAGGACACAAACAGCATATCCAGTGCAAACATACATCTGCCGAAGTGTAAGTCTGGTACTCTGTGCCCGATTCTTTTGGCAGTGTCTGGCTTTCCCTATTGCCTCTCAGTTGTATCTAAGGCTGTCCCTGTTTGTGCTCATTTGAGTCTAAGGCAGCTTTACTATTTATGACCAAGACTGCTCTGTGTGTAACATTTTGCTTGAAAAACTTATTTCCTGCCTGTAGTGGCGTATGAGAGGGGTAGAATCTGTGCATGAACTTGCCTCTTAGATCTACCCTTATTTTTACTGTGGAGCATGAAACGTGGCTTCAGCTGTTCCTTCTCTGCTGCTATGGAGCTGTCATGCTCTGTCAGTGTCCAGGCTTCCTCCTCACATCTCTGTCAGGAGAAGTTGGTGCGGTTTCCCATGTCTGCTGCTTGTGCTTTTCTGTTTGCCTTCTGCTTTTTTCAAATGAATCTCTGTCTCTGGTGCTCTGTGTCTCGCTGAGCAGAGACTGATCAAACTCAGCTCACTGTGACACAGCACAGAGCGAGTCTCCTGCTAAGGAGACAGTGTCTCCCTCGCCCTCCCGGTGATCCTTTTTTCCCTTCTCTCCTCTGCTAGCTGACTTGGGAACGGAGGCACAGATTGCCCTACAGCAGGACAAGATCCGGTACTTGACAAACTCAGTGCAGCACATCACCGACGAGCTGAACGGGGTCCTCGGCGTTCTGAGTTCTCTGAGCACCCTCCAGCCCCCGCTCCTCACTTCGACACCGGTGCCCCTGCAGGTGCCCTGTGACGGCGTTCCTCTTTCTACGTATGCCTCCTTGGCAGGATTGCGAGGTGACTCCTCGAGGCCCTCTGCTGGGCTGTCTGTGCCCGACCAGTGGGCCTGGGGCTCTGGGCTCAGCTCCAGCCGCTCCTTCCTGGCTGGGCAGTCAGTGGACCGCTTCCTGGCAGAGAAGTGGCACAAGTACTTCCCAGGTAGGTCTCCTGTCCTTCCTCCATCTCGTTGTTTGCTTACAACTCCTGATTTCAGTCCTGCCTGTTCTGATCAGCTCATCCTGCCAACCTGTACTGCTGTTAAGGGTAGTGTTAATAAGATCAAGAATGAGAACCTTATTCCAGGTAGTGCAGTACATGTCCGACCATGTTATCCTGCCTCTAGAACAGTTTGGCCTCTGACAAACACAGGAGAGAAGTTATTAAAGAAACGAGCAAAAAGGAATCGAGATCTTCCAGGAGCCTCCTGTGAGTTGGAGATGGTGCTCACCATCTTGGTTTCCTCAGTAACAAAACTGAGACCTTGGCAGACGGCTCCACTCATAGGGACGGCGTGTCCATAACACAGGAAAGCAACTGCATTCAGATTTAAAGCCTGCTGGTTTTTTGGAGGGGACTTACGTTTAATGTCTGTTTCCCAGGTGGGTTCCCATCATGCAGTGGAAGTTCAGGACCTTCAGACAACAAGCTGGGATATGTACCTGCAGGGTAAGTGTATTTTCAAGTGCTCTTCTTTCATTGCGTTGCATTTCTTTGTCTGGAATAATTTTTAGATTAGGTGGCTTTGTTTCTTACCTACTTGTTCAGTGAAGCAAATTAGATATTAAGAAGATGAATTAGATACCGTTTGTTACTCGCTGCCACATGCCTTGGGATGGCAGCTTTATTTTAGAAGCCAGAGCTGTGCAGGTAACACTAATTCCAGGAGCAGGATCCAAGGGTGCCAGCTGTCTCCAGGCAGAACTAGGGCTGGCTCTGCTGTGGCAGGTGACACTGGAGGGGTGACACTGCAGGCTGCTGCCTGAGCCTTTCTGATGCTACACAGACTGAAGGAAGGACAGCAGCCTGGTGGGATGTTGGGGCTGTTGCTGCTACAGCTCTTAGTGATGTGGTTGGGCAGAGCATTTAGAGCTCAGAAGAGGTTGCTTGCTAACCTTGGCTCTTTCTTTAGCTATGCTTTTTCTCATCTCTGGGATTGCCTCTGTCTAAGCCTCTTTGCCACTTCTCCTGTCTTTTTCTCTCACAACAGTGAGCAGATGCGCATGTTCCAGAGCCGTGAGTCAGACAAGATGAGTATTCAAGGAATGATTGAGTCCAACAAGAAATGGCTAGAAGACTTCAAGAGTGATTCAAGGGTGTATCCTTTGCCTGGGTCTGGTCTCTAATTGTAGTCCAGCTTCCTGCAGCAGACAGGAGAAAACAGCAGGAGGTGAATGAATCAGGAGCCACTAAAGGATTGAACAGCAATTTTGAAGCCTTAGCCTCTATTTTAGTGTCCAGTTCTGCAAAGGAATGTTGTTTAGCAGTTGAAGCACGAGTGACCTGGTTTTTCCATCTTTGAGCTGTGCTTACCTGAGAGATTCTCCTTCCCTTTTCCCTGGTTGTGTTGTGAAACACAACGGTTGGAGACAGAAACGTGAGAATTTTGCCTGCTGTTGTAGGTGTGCAGTTGGTGCAGTTGATACAACCCCAGCCAGCATCAGGCAGCCTGGTGTGAGGGAGCCATGAGCACAGCCAAAGCTGTGTGTGGCAGCTGTGACTTGCAAGGTGAGGTGGCCGCATGGCTGTGCAGGGAGGGCCTGGGCTCCCTAGTGGAGCTGTTCTGTCCAGCTCAATTTGGAGATGTATAAGTGAGTGAAACCTAATGGGAATGTTTCCAGGTTTGTGTTGTAACAGCATTATGCTGGGGCTGTAAGTATCTCCTTTGCAGTGTACACTGATATTAGCAGCAAATCCCTCAGGCCCTCTGATAGCGCACGCTGTCCTGAGCACAGTGCTCCTTTGAATTCCATAATCCCCCTTTAATTCCATTTGACTTGGATGCAGAGGGCTGAAGGCAGCACGTGTGCATGAAGCTGGTTCCTGGCCCTCGGTACCTGCCCTGTCTCCTGGCTGTGCTCATGCCTGCTAATCTCTTGTGTAAGCCATGCTTTTCCTTCACCCAGCTGTCAGACCTCTCTTCCCAGGCGCACAGAAGCCCCCTGCCAGCAGCTCCAGCCTACTTCAGCTTGGGCTGGATGAAAACAGGCAAATTAAAGTATATCAGTACTGAAAGGTGGGACTTGATGTTTTCAGCCCTCGGCTCTGGGCACAGGACCTGGAGAGATGATAGCTGGGGGCTGTGCAGTCTCCCTGATGATGTGGTGGGTTTTGGTGGTACCCAGCCATCTCTGTCTTTGTGCTGTGCCCTTGAAATAAAGTCTCTTTACAAGAGAGTGGAGGGAGGAGGAAGTGAACTTCCCAGGTGGATTCTTCTAATCCTGTAATGTGTCCAAATATACTTTATAGACTGTTTAATCCAGTGGTGAAATATCAGGGCTTCAATAAATCAACAGTTCTCTCATTAGTATTCTAGAAACTGTGAGACGTGGCTGTGAATCACGGAGGACTTTGAGTAACTGGTCAAGGGGGAGGACATGAATCTAGCTGAGACTTTGCTAGAGGAAATGTATCAGGAAATGAGCCCACACTGATGCCCAACAAATGCTTAATTACAGATGAGCCAAGTCATCTGGCTTCTGTGGCGAGTGCATGAGCAGGGGAGAACGGGCAGCAGAATGGCTGTAGAACTGGGAGACAGCAGATTTTTGACTCTGGGAAATGTTCCTCTCTTCTGGTGTGGAAACAATAGGAACAAAACCAAGGGTGGTTTTCATGGCAGATATTGTAGGAAAGAGCTCCCTGCATCCTCCTCCTTCTGCCAGGCTGGCCAGAGCTGTGCAGCATAACTGTGCTATGGAAGCTCAGCTCACGTATTACAAATGTGCTGATGGCAACACGGAGCAGGGATGGCAGGAGAGCACGGAGCAGTGTCTGCTGGTGCAGGCAGTGCTGGGGAACTCAGCCCAGCGTGACTGTGAGGAGACAAGCCCCATCTGTGTCCTTCCCTGCCCTGGGGAGGGGGATCCGGAGCTCAGCAGCTGGGGCTCTTCCTGCACAGCAGGGCTGTGTGGCAGACCTGAGCGCTGGGGCCTGGCCTTGCTGCTTGGAGCAGCTCTCCCAAGACCTTGAAACAGGGCTGGGAGCAGGGCTGAGGGGCTGGCACACGTTGTGCTCCGATGTGAGCTCACACCTCAGCAGGTGGCTGTGGTCGTGGTGCTTTGGATGGGCTGCATTCGGAGCACAGCACCATCCTGCTGGCACGCAGAGGTGGGAGGGGGCTGCTTGAGCCAGAGGGGGGGAGAAGTCAGGCCGTGCTTTCATACTGCTAAGTGGGGAAAGTGGTATTTGGTTGTTTTATCAGTCATTCCTCCGAGCTGACTTTAAATATTTAATGCTTTAAAAAAACGCTGTACCATTTGCTATTTTGTCTGATGAGAAGTCTGCATTTCAAGGGATCCCATCTGTGAGAAATCGGCTTCAAAGTCGCTCTCTCTGGAGACAGCCGATGCGGGGAGGACGGCAAAGTTGCTGCTCTTCACCCTTCAGTGCTGTTTGTGCTTCTCAGTGTGGCTAATGATGTGCAGCAGAGTGAAGCACAGCTCCCCCTCCTCTGCTTGCTGGCTGTTGTGCACTGGCACAGCACTGCAGATTTGTGCTGTGAGGGTGGCAGGGGAATGTTTACATGCAAATAGAAATATATATTTTTGATGAACCTTCTAAAACTCTCAGGAAGAATGCATTTATTTGTATCTTTTGGGGCTGAACTCCTTACTATCTTCTAAATTCCTCAGCCAGCCTTCGTCCTGGGACCTTCTGCAGTGGGTAGCATCACACTCGTGTCCTTGCTGAAGAAACCCCAGCTGGGCTGAGCAGGGAGACCTCGTGTGACCGCAGGGAATGGCAGCTGTCTGGGGCAGTCCCTCCTCCATAGGAAGGGATGGATGGAAATGCAGATTTCCTGTCTGCTGTCAGATTACGCCGATCCCTGCCTATAGGGATTTTGCTTTTGGTTTCCCAACTATGGGTGGAACACGTGGCAGAATCTCTGGGTATATTTTGGAGTCCTGGCTGCCTGGAGGTGGGGGGAGGCTGTCAGCGTGGTGGGTGCTGTACCCAGAGCCGAGCCGCTGAGCTCAGCCTGCGCTCTGAGAAGCATACATTGGTGGTGTGGGGGAAACGCCTGCTTTCTTAGCAATAATACATTTTGAAACATGTTTGTTCTTCCTGTTGAAACTTGTGATGGCTGTATCTGGTTTTGTAAGCAAATTAAATCAACACGGGTCTGTTTTGTATGAGGTGACGTTTGCGGCTTTATTTTTCCTTTCCGAGCCATCCAGTGGCAGCCCCAGCTAGCCAGCTCGTGCTTACCTTTCACATCTTCCCCTCACTCGTCTCCAGCCTGCTTCGTGTTTTGTCTTGTCAAGGTCATCTCTGGCAATTTTTAAGACCACTTCAGCTCGCTGTAGCTTTATTACCATTATTCTATTAAGTATCTGGCCACGGTAGCAAACGCAGGGGCAGATAGAAAGCTGAAAAACAAAACTACAAAAGCAATTCTTCACGGGGCTCTCAGCCAGCAGGACAGCTTTTCATGGGCTCGGATCCTGCCCTTTTCATAAAACTGTCATGCAGACTCATTACAATGCTTGTCTCCCTCCTGAGCTCCTTGTCAAGGCTGTGTGCCTGCAGAGCAAGGCCGGCCCTGCGGGAGGAGCAGGAGGGGTCCGGGTGCTCTCCTGGCTGCTTTGTCTCTGCCCTGGCTCCCTGGGGATGTGCCACCCTGCTGGGGAGCGGGGCCTGGCTCTGGGGCTGCTCTTGGGTAACGTAGATTGGGTTAGAAGTGGCTAACGTGCAGCTGCTGTGGAGTTCTTTGTGGCGTTTGAGGTCCTGTGCTGCTGTGTCACTGGGGAACATCCTCACCACCAGGGAGGGTTGGAGACGTGCTGTCCTCTGCCCGTGGTTTGGTCCTTTCCCCTTCCCACCACCTGCCAGCAGCCCTGGGACTCCTGCAGTCCGCCCTTCCCTCTGCATGTTTGCTCCTTCGGGACTTTTCATTTCAAGGCGGTCTGGTTAAAAACTCAGCTTGTCTTGTCTCTGAACGCTGCAGTGAGGGTTACAGTGCTGGGGGAGTGCAGACGTTAGCAGGGACAATGTCAGAAGTGACGGGGAGAGGGAGTTCAGCACCTGCCCTTGTTTTTCCATCTCTGACTTCAGCACAGCTGGAAATCCCAGGTTCAGATGGATGGGGATGGGAGGACTCTGGCAACTGTAATATGATTTGAGCTCCTGGTACAGCAGCAGCAAGACACAGACAAATGTGGTCCTGGGATGCACGAGGCACGCAGACACACGGAGGGGCTGTGCTGCTGCTGTGCACAGCTGTGCTCTGCACGCAGGGGGGTGGAAGGAAGGAAGGCAGTAGCTGCTGTAAGTGCTGGGGAGTGAGGGGAGCTGCTGAAGCTGAAGGACAGATGAGGTGCAGGAGGAATCTGCTGGCCATGTAGAAATGGTGGCCGATAGCTAGATGCACGTCCTTAACAACAAAACACAAACCACCCCCAGACCTTGAATTAAGTGTTGTCCTGCTCAGCCGTAGCAAATGCAAAGGTTGTTTTGATGGAGCACCGGAGGGGCTGAACCCAACACTGAGCCACAGACCTCAGCACGCTGTTGAGCCCGGGTTATAACTGAACCAAGCGACTTGCTTGCTTCCCTACACCTCTTCTGAAGCAGCTGCTGGGCAAAGAGCACGGGATGGCACTGGGAAACCCAAACTCACATCTGAACTCTGTGTGCCTTTTGGGTGCGGGAGGCAGTGCTGTCATCCTGCTGAGAAGCAGTCCAGAGCAGAGCCGTGGGTCTGAGGTGTGTGGGGTGTGTGAGAGTGCGTAGGTCTGTACAGGTACATAAAGAAGAGGATTTGCTTTTCCTGGGATGCTGGCACCTACATGTTGGAGGAATTCAGCGATTAGAAGAGCAAGAGGACAGCGTATGATTACAGTGCCAGGATGAACACAAGCCGTAAGCTCATTAAGGAGCTTGGAGTCGGCCTGCTGGAGGAGGGGACGCTTCAGTCACTGCTGCTCAGAGACCACAGAGCATCACTGCCAGAGCTTTGGCTCCCCAGGACGGTGGGAGGCCCTCAGAGACCGTAGCCATGCTGGGGACCCTGATGACAGCACTGTTTTTTGTGGTGAGAGCATTTGGACAGGTGAGTCGGAGCTGGCAGCAGGTAGGATTTAATGCTTTCTGTCTTATTTCTAGAAGTGTGGGGGTTGTTATCTTGTCAACTCTTAAGCTAGTTTGAACACGTTTCAGTTTCTGTGGCTGTAGCAAAGCAGATTTATCAGCTGCTTTGCAGAGAACTGCAGAGTGCAGGTACTTAGGCTTCCCAGTCTGGTGCACTGGTGCTGCAAATGGGGGCGAATCTTGGAGCTCTTTGGGCTGGGGAGGCAGGAAAACCACCCCCTGCTTGCTGCTGGGGGCACCTGATCCTACAGCAACACCTTGGAGCTGGGGGAGGAGGATGAGGACTCCATGCTTGTCTGGTGGGACGCGTCCTAAAGCCCCCTGAGCAGGAGGTCTGGGCCACCTGAACTTAACACAGTGCCACGTGGCGTCAGCCTTATCCATGGCCTCTGCATTTGCTCTGACAGTTTGCTTAGCTTTAGTTCTTGTTGTTTAAGAGCTCAGCAGCACAATCTGATGCCTCTGTATCTTTCCTTCCTGACCTGCTGCTTGTGGCCCTGTAGTCATCTCTGATGAGCAAGCATGATGTCAGGTGGGAAGGGGATGCCGCTGGTGGGAGGAGGAGAGGGCAGCGAGCATTCTCGTGGGCTGTGAGGCCCATGCTGGCTGGGTGCCGTGGGAGCAGGACCTGTGAGAACACCCAGTGAGAACTGCCCATCAGCGTGGTGCCAGGATGACAAGCTGAGCATCGCTGCCGTCAGCAAGGACTGATGATCAGTGGTGATGTGCACGCAGGAGCAGCTCTTCCTGTTGCTCATCCACGTCTCCCCGTTCTCTCACCTGCTGCAAACCCTCTCTCCATCCAGCTCGGGACCAGCCTGTTCCAAGAAGAGCCCCTGCCGTACCTCGTGTACCAGCCCCTGCCCTGGCAGATCCAGTGTGTGACGCAGAGCCGCCGCACCAGCCGGGACAGCGACGTGAGTGCTGCATTCAATCGGAAAAGGCAGCTGGTAGGGAGGAGAGGGCTTGTTTGCTGGCCCTTGTGCAGCCCTAGGCCTTTCTCAGGCTGTGTGGTGGTAGCACAGGGCACCTGTTGTACCCGGAGTGTGCTGCCAGGCTGCCTCACCGGTCTGTGCTGGCACTGGGTGGCCCTTGATTGGTATGTATGGAAAGTAGGGTGCCTGGCACGCACGGAGCTGCAGCGAGGGCAGGGATTGGTGCAGAGCTCAAATAAAGAGCAGCAAACATCTGTTAACCAAACAGTCTGCTTGGAACAGAAGGTTTGGGCAAGGGGGAGAGATTTGTTCTTTCCCTTGAAAGGCAGAGAATGGGGTAATTCTGGGAGGCAGGGCACGCTGAAAAATGTAGGAGGGTGTTTGTAGCCAAACTCAAGCTGTTATCTTACAGGGATGAAGATGTTCCCTAGCAGACCTGACATCCCAGGGGCTGCAGCACTGCGGTAGGGGCTGGAGCTGGGGAAACCAACCCAGCCAGTCCGGTTCCGCGCTGGTCTGAAATGCACCCCAAGTGAGGTTAGGCTGTGCCAGAGTTCATCCTAAGCTGTTCCTAGCAAGTCTCACAGAATTTTTGATACAAAGCTGTTCTTTCTGCTGCTCCTTGGAGGACTTCTCACAAATGCAAATTAATTAATCACTGCTCTGTAGGGTTCTTTAAGGGAACAGTAAGTATTTTCAAGTTTCCCAAAGGGAATGGATAGCAGACAGCTCAGTGGAGCCCTGTCCCGTTCAGTGCATCCCTGCTGGCTGGCTGGGACTGCTCCCACTGACTCTGTATTTCTGTTCTCTTCCTTTCTAGAGAGGCAGGAGCTCACGTCACAACAGCATCTACTCAATTTCTGGAGATAAAGGTGAGTGTGGAGCTGGGGGGGAGGCAGTGCTGTCAGCAGACAGCAGCGTGTGTTTGATCCCTGCCTCCCCATTCCCATGCAGCCTGCCCCACTGCAACACGTGGCTTGGGCTGTCCCCCACTTTTCCTACTCCCTGCTCTTCTAAGACTGCCAGCACTCAGCAAATAGGATTTGTCTGCTTCTATTCTCAGTGCACCTCATCCAGTAATCGGATGAAGGCAGGTACGGCGATGCTGGGGTGGGTGCTGCTGCTGCTCACCCCACACGCTGCTCAGTTAAACAGCTCTGGCTCACCTGGTCGCTGTGTTGGGGTTTTCATTGCTGTGATCAGATGAAGGTCCCTAAGGCTTCCTGGGCTGGCGGTGGCACTCGCGTTGGTTCAGCAGTGGGCTGTTATTGATGGGCTCTGTCACTGCTGAACCTCGCCGAGCTCCTCCACCCGGTGTATTTCACACAGAGCTGTCAGCAGCCCGCACAGCTGGGGGTTGGGTTCTGGAAACACACAGCTCTAAGTGCCCCCAGCGGCTCCCCGGCCTCTGGCATCTGATTTTTGCAGCGGGCAGGATTTACAGCTGACGATGTATCTTGTTAAGCAGGGCAGGAGGGAGCCGATTCCCAGTGTGGACTTTTTTATGTATCTTTTTACTTCGCAATTTCTTTTAGGATGTGAATAAAAATGGGTTCAGGTGACATTGGTGAGTTTATACAGCAGCATCTGGCATCAGGATTTCTGATCGCTGCTCGGGGGGTGCTTAGCGGTGACACAGTCAGTTAAAAGAGCACTGCTGAGTGGCTTTGATTCAGTTCCTGTTGAATTTCACAATACTTCCCTAATGCCACATTAAGCGTGGAGTGGGGAGGGCTCCCATTTATCAGCGTGAGAGCTTTATTGCTGTACAGCGCCGGGCTTTTTTTTCTAATCTTATTTGTGTGTGTGAAAGTAAGTGAGTATCATACGTGGTGATTAAACGTGGGGAAGCTGAGGTCTTTGGGGAGTAAAGCTGTGTAAATAGAGGGCTTAGTGCTGCCGGCAAGGCTGGGCTTTTCCCTGCCTCCTGCTTCCCTGCTCCTCTGCCCCTGTGTGTGCTGGTGGGCTCACAGCTTCCTGATGTCCCCGTGCTCACAGAGCTCTTTGGTTCTCACACAGGCACTGTGACCCCCGATGCCAGCAGTGAGGGCAAATTCTTCAGCGATCCCTCAGAGAAGGCGGCTCTCACCATCCAGACCCACTTCAGGAGATACCAGCAGCAGAAGCAGGGGAAGAAGTAGCTGCCTTGGCCGCCGTGCCCTGCACCGTCCCTCCTTTTGTGCGTTGTGTTCCCCAGCGAGATTTGTGGCCGTGGTGACTGTGACCCTGTTACCTAGCTCTTGGTGTGTGTAGATCGTCTGCTGGTGGCTCAGATCTCTTTCCTGGTGGCTCCTTCCCTGGACAGCATTGCCTTGAAGACCGAGGTGCAACCACGGGGCTCCTGGTGGGAGCCTGGCACCCACGTGGCAGAGCTGGCATTTGCCAGCCTCGGTGGAAGCACAGTGCTGGGAGCTGCAGCCTAGGATGGGGGGAGAACAGGGCATACACAGCTAAGAGCAATTTGCAGCAGTTAAGCATCCAGGTGGGGCTCTTTTTCATCAGCTTCAGCCCTCCTCCGTGCCTCTGTTTTGGGCTGGAGCTGAGGCAGAGCAGCCACCTCTCCTTCCCTTGCTCTTGGACCTGAACAGGGATGTCCAGCAGGCTGTGTGCTGCAGGCAGTGAGGGAGCAGGAGGTGTGCTGCGTGCTGTGACCTGGTTTCTACTTCTCTTGGTGAGCATTTGGGGGTCCTGGCTTCAGAGTGGGGCTGGGGGTGAGACTGTGTTGGGGCTGCTCCTTCCCCAGGCAGCCCCCTGCCGCCCATGGGCTTTGGGTTTGCTGCCTGTTGTCAGCCTGTTGTCTTGCCCTCTCTCTTGATCCAGAATATTGCAGACCACAACACCTGCTGCACGTCTGGCAGGGGCAGGACCTGAGGTTCTCTTGGTTTATAGCTTCCATTTTTGAGTGCTGGCTCTGGGAGGTTGCAGAGTTGTTGAGAAAGAGGAGAAAATGGAAGCAGAGGTGGGAGGAGCTGGACTAGGAAACCGGGAAGTGTTTGAGAAGCTGGTGAGGAGATCCAGGAGCTATGGCACAAATGGAAGGGCCAGGAGGTGGAGGAGATGCTGACTGCGAGCGGTGATGCTCTGACCTCTGAAGTGTGTTCTCAGCTGCCTCTTTGCCGGGTCTGATGCTGGATTTTCTATGCAGAGCTGCTGATGTTGTGTCCTTCACCTCCTGCCTCGTTGCTGCGCAAAGCAGTAAGCTCTGGGGCATCCTGGGGAGGGTCTGCAGCCGTGGCAAAGTGCAGCGGGGTCACAGGGAGCGGAGGGAGTGCTGGAGTGGCATGCTTGCCAAGCGCCAGGAATTCGGCCTCTGTTAATGAATGCAAAGCCACAGTCTGGAGCTGCTGGGGAAGGTGAGGTGGAGAATTCTTGCTAAGATGTAGAAGGAAATCTGTGCTAGCCGATTATAATAAAGACTTGGTAATCTGTTGTTCTTTTTATCTCGCTAATCCACTTACTCTCACAGCTGAGAACACACTTGCCTTTTCTTGCCTCTTCTATTTCAAGTCTGGGATTGACGTTTCGGAGCTGCTGCACGGTTGCCTTGCTGTGACACGGCTCTGGGATGGGCTCTTGGCTCCATGTAAACTCTGCACGGGGTTTGATGTCTAAAATGCGCTGGAACTGTTTTTGCAGTCTTAGAAACACGCTAGGAAAAGGCTGATTTGCTTTTCCATGCTTTCCACTGGTTTTAGGGAGAGCCAGAGGGGGCAGGAATGGTTTCATTTTACGGATGCTGTAAGGCAGACACGATATGGGGGTGGGCTGATGAGGGCAGAGCTGCAGCCTCTGTGTTGTGCATCCATGGGAGCAGCTGTGCCTGGTCACTGCGTGTCTCCCAGCCTCGCTGGCTCCTTCACGTTGTCCCTTCTTGTCTCCTTACCTTATAGCAAGCCACAAGCACTCTTTCAGGTCCTAAGAAGCCCTGTTGGGGCTGCATAACGTGACCTTCAGCATTAAGTTGCCATGAAATCCGTGTCCTCCTTGCATGCAAGTTGGAGAACTTGGCACACTGTCTCCAGCCACCTGTTAAAACCGAGGGAGAAAAGTCATGTAAAAGTAAATGCCATTCACTGCAGCTCTTGGGGTTTGTGTTTTAAGGAGGGGCAGTCCTGTCCTGTCTGCCCCCGGTGTTCCTTGGCACAGGGCGGCTCTGACAGTCACCAAAACTGATGAAAATAGAAGAAATTGTCATTGCAGCTCATTTCCTGGGTCTCCCCTCCGAAAAACCCACTGCTGCCGAGGCAGCTTCCAGCTTCACTAGGTTTAAAGCGTTATAGGACTCCAACAAGCAGATGGCAAAGAGGGATGTGCAGAGCAGCAACGGCTAGCAGAGGTAATAAGGGGTGAATGAGAACCCAGTGCCAACAGCATTGGCATCAACTGTGCCCGCTGCTGCCCTCCCCGTCCTGGCCCACGCTCAGCCACCGCAGAACACCCGGCTATAAACATAACCTTTATTGCACACAGCGCTGGTTTTTTTTTCATAGAAAAAGGTATTAACACATAAGCATCTGCAAATTGAAGCAACTCCTGTTGTTTTCAGAACAGTAAAATAGCATGCAATGTCTTTGAGACGTTCCTTTGTCAAAACCACCGACGAGATCAGGGGGGGAAAACAAAACAAAAAGTCGCCGAGTCCTTCCTTGTGCCCCTCTCAAAATGATGTGAAATATATATATATATGTTTACATATATATTATATTTTTTTTTCTTTTAATCTGTAACATCAAATTCTTTGTGCCCTGTTTTTGTCTGTTTGTTTGTTTGTTTTCCATCTGGAGAAGAAGAAAATAGTTTCATTTATACAAAAGAGTTCCTTATGTACAGGTCCGTGACTTAAATAGAAATAGGGGCGGGCAGGGGCTGAGTCCACGGAGCCTACACCAGCGTGTAGGACTTGGAGTAGGCTCCGGCCCCCTGCTTCTGCGCCCTGCCCGCGCCCGACGTGCTCATCTCCAGCAGCGAGTCCCGCGAGCCCCCCACCTTGGAGTGCGTGGTGGTGGTGGTGGGGTTGGCGGGGGGCTCGGCGGGGGCAGCGGGCGCTGGGGCGGGTGCTGGCGCGGTGCTGGCCGCGGTGGGCATGGGTAGAGTCCTTTGAGGTAAGGTGGTGGAGGAGGAGGAGGAGGAGGGAGGAGGAAGGCCTGGGGGTTTGGCGGCGGGGTCCAGCGTCAGGTGCCGGGCGGGGGGGTGATAACCGCGGGCCAGGCTGCGGATGGAGGCTTCGCGGGGAGGCACCACCGGGCACGGCTCGTGGGAGTCCGGCTTGCGGAAGAAGGCGTCCGACTTGACGTAGAGCGGGAGGTTGCAGTAATCGCCTGGGAGAGGGGAGAGGGGGGTGTGAGGATGGGGAGCATCGCACCACGGTGATGGAGCTGAGTGCCACTGCCTGGATTGCACTGTGATACCACACTGGGGTTGTGCTGGGATGGATTTCTGCTTTATATCTATGGTGTACATTGTGTGCTATGCCTATTGGACGTCAGAGAATGGTTGGGGTTGGAAGGGACCCTTAAGGGCCGCCTGGTGCCACTCCCTGCAGTGCACAGGGACACCCACAGCTCCAGCAGTGCTCACAGCCCCGTCCAGCCTGACCTTGGCTGTCTGCAGGGACGGGGCAGCACCGCCTCTCTGGGCAACCTGTGCCAGTGCCTCACCGCCCTCAGTGTCAAACCTTCTTCCTTAGCTCCTGTTTAAATCTCTGCTTTTCATTTGAAACCATTTTCCCTTCTCCATTTTTGGCATCGTGCACAGAGATGGAGAAGGAGCGGGATGGCAGCATCCCTCATGGTCTGAGCACCGTGACTCTCTCTTTTTCTACATCTGTGATTATTGGAACATCTGCCTACAGATATGCAACATCTGCAAGAGAGGGCCCCATTGAGATCAGGTGTGCAACATCTGGCCACATCTGTAGCAGCAGACCCTCCCCACAGTAACAGATGCACATCTGGAAGAGCTGGGCCATTGGGAACAGGTGCAAAACACCTGGCAACATCTGGAAGCATCTGCAAGGGTGTGCAGTTAGGAGCAGGGTGAAACATCTGGCCACATCTGGAACGGTGTGGGTGGGCACATCTAGAACAGAAGTGGCCAGCTGATCCTCCCTCTTGCACATCTGGAAAGAGATGTGCAAGAGTGGGGTAAAGTATCTGGCCACATCTGGAACAGCTGGCCTCTGTTCATCAGCTCTATTAGAACCTGACCCAATCCCACAGGTTCTGTCAGATTCTGATAATCCACGATGGGATATGAAAAATTCCTTTCAAAACGCACTGGAATTTGGAAGACTCTGGAACTGTAACGCACTCTGTTGGGCTATTAGATTTCATGAGAGTCTTTCAGATTCTGTCAGACTCTAAAGCATTTTTTCACGACCTGACAAGTCACTTAAAGCCTGCTACAGTCTGCCAGAATCTCTCGAAATCTAATAGAATCGGTCAGCATCTATTTTATTGTCAGGCTCTTGGATCTACTGAAATAGTTTTTAATAGTTTTCCGGGATTGATTAAAATGCAGCAGGTTCTGGGGAATCCTGACATCACGTTAGATTCTGTCTCAATCTCTAAACATTGTGTCAGAATCTCTTACAACCTCCTGGCACGCATCAGCCTCTGACAGATCGTATCAACATCTATTAGGTTCTGACACAGCCCAACAGCTTCTGACACGTGTGTATTGTGATATGTGTACCATTTGTGTTTTAATGCAAACAAGCATGCAAAAAGCATGATACTGAAATACAGCCACTGGGCAGAGAGGGGCAAAGGGAGCATGAAAAGGCTTTTCCTCTGCCTTCCCTTTGCAGGAAGCACCTTGCCCTGCTTCTACGCCTTCGTCTGACTGCAGCACACAGACCAGCACCCAACTTACTCTTGCTGGCACGGTGCGGGATGGGCACAGCCACGCTCTTGCCACGCTCGCTGTCTTGGGGCTTGGGTGGGGATGCGGTGAAGCGGCAGATGCCGGGCTCTGAGGGGGTGCTCATGGAGGTCATGCTGTCAGCGTTGTCTGTGGTGCCCGTGGTCATCTGGTCCGAGGAGCTGTCGGAGATGAAGCACTCGGTGATCTCGAACTTGGCGTGCTGCAGCTGCTCCTCCAGCTTGGCGTGCTCGTAGGCGCGCGCCAGCTCCTCGTAGGTGGACGAGGCGCTCTCGGTTGACACCATGCTGTTCCGGCCCTTGTCTGCGGAGGAAGGGTTCAGGTCCTCACACATCCTATCCCATGACTGGGAATGCCATCCCCACCTTCCCCTTGCGGGACTGACCGTGTGTCCCCAGCACTGCGGCTCAGGACCCACCAAGGACCCTGAGCAGCCATGCTGTCCCACAATCCTTCCGCCACCCAGCGCTCTTCCTCTTGGGTTGAGCCCATGAGCACTGTCCCCATCGCATACCGGTGTCCTGCGAGAGGCTGGCGCTGTAGCTGTCGCTCTCAGTGACGGTGATGCCATGCTGGGAGCCCACTGTGCGCCAGTCCGAGGTCAGGGTGCGCGCTGGGGTGGACGCCTGGCACTTGGTGAGGGTCCATTGGCTTGAGTAGCGGTTGCGGGTGCTGTGAGCAGACTTCACACTCTTCCTTGACACAGGGTCTATGGCACAGTGATGACAACGTCATGCGGGCTCTGTCCCAGAGCCAACTACCTCTTTACCCACTGAGGGAGATGCCCCGTGGCCCACTTGCCCCCAGCACACCCAGCCCAGCACTCACTGGTGCCGGGGCGTATGTCCGACATATCGATGAGCGGCCCCGTGTTCTGGATCAGGGCAGGGTGATGCAATGAGACGCCCGTGCAGAAGCTCTGGGGGTTCACAGCTTGGCTGAACTCAGTGTCTGTCACCGGGATCGTGGCTTTGTCGTCTCCTGTGGGGAGCAGCTGCAGCTCAGAGCTCTTTCCATAGCAAGGCCTGCTAGTCTGTGCCCAGCTCACCCACCACATCCCCTGGCATCTCCTGCCCCTCTGCGCCCCAGAGCATCCCTGGGGTGAGGATGGGGTGGGATAGGAAACCCCCTAAGCCAGAGCACCCCTATCCCCCAGGAGGAAGGGGTCCACCCAGGGACACTGTGCCCACCCCTGCGATCCCCACACTGTGCTTACCCAGCTGCTTGATGCCCTCCTTGTCCTCGATGAGGAGCTGCACGCGGGGGATGTCGATGTGCAGGCGGGGGCCCTGCGGGGGCCCCTTCACCGGCGTGTCAAAGCTGCGGTTATTCTTGCTGTGAGGTAAGAGGGGACGCACACCCGGCGATTACTGGGGAGAGCCCCCGCGGCTCGAGCCTGGCACAGGTTGGGACTCCCCATGCACCAGCCATGGGCTCAGCACCCCCCGGCCCCCCAGTCCCTGTGCCAGGAGCTCACCCCGGGACCCACCTGATCAGCATCTCTGCCAAGCTCTTGGCATCTGTATGTTAAAAGAGGGGAAAAGACAATGGGAGCTTTTTGAGCCTTCAGGCATCACCGTGGTACATCATGCACAGGATAGGGATCCCATCCCACACACAGTACCCAGCCCCTCTCACCTCGCAGCCGCTTCAGCCGCTTCTCCTTCCTCTTCTTGCGGATGATGAAGAGGAGGGCCACTCCCAGCGTGGCCAGGATGATGGGGCAGGCGATGGTGAACAGCTTCTTCACATCGTCCCCTTCCCCTTGCGCAGACTTGATGGGTGGGATGGTGCCTGCAGACAAGGCGTGTGCTCAGCACTCCAGCCCCCCATGGGACAGCACAGCCCCCCATCCCCCACTCACTGCCATCGTAGTCCAACGTGGCGAACTGCGTGCTCTCATTGCCGCAGCCCGCGCTGTTGCAGGCCTTCATGCGCAGCTCATACCAGGTGGCCTCGCGCAGCTCGGTCAGGAAGACCTCTCCGGAGCTGTTGGTGCGCAGGCTCTGCCAGCCCCAGTTGCCCTTGGGGCGGTACTCCAGGACGATGGCAGTGATGGGGCAGCCCCCGCTGCTCCAGCCCTGCAGATTGAGCCTTGCGTGCGTGGAGTTGATGTGGGTGAAGAGGTGTTGGTCCTTACTGAAGGAGGGCTCTGTGGGATGGGAGCCATCAGTGTCACAGCGCAGAGGAAGGGTTGTCCCCATCCCAATGCGCCCCATCCCTCAGTTTTTAAACCAAGGAGCTATGTGGGAAGTAAGGGTGCAGCAGGCAAACCCAGAGATGCACACATATGGGGAGCCCCCGAGCCAAAGCATGTGCAGCTCTTTGGGCTGTGCACAATGATGTACGATGGCAGAGATTCCAGGGCAGAAATACATCAGCTGCGGTGGCGGTGACTGCAGCAGTGCCGGGTTTGTTTGCCACCAGCCCAGCAGCGTCAGTCCAGACCTCCTGCCCTGCTCACCTCTGCCATGGGTCTTGGCCTCGATGATCTCACTGATGCGCCCGGCCCCCACACTGTTCTTGGCCGCCAGCTTCACCTTGTACCAGGTGCCACACTTGAGGCTCTCCAGCTTGAAGGAGCGCTCGGAAGAGCTGATGAAGACATCCTTCCACTCCTCGCTGTTGTCCACCGAGTACTGCAGCACGAAGCCTGTGGGTTGAAGGAGGAGGGGGTCTGCGGGCACGGCCAGCGCAGAGCCCCCCGGGAGTGCCATCCCCACCACAGCACGGCCTGGCTGCATACAGCCCTCAGCCCGTGCTGAGCAGCTCCGTGCTCTGCGCCCGTCTCCACCGCCAATTACTGCGGCTGTGCGCAGGAGCGCGGGGAGCGTGGAACGTGATTGATTGGTGTGAGGCTATAAAGGGAAAGCCAGAATTAACTAGCTCCCTCGGGAAGCCGCTCGGAAGTTGCTTCTGTCATTGAACGCCGCCTCCTTTCCCATGATTAAGAGTATTAGGAAGCGCACTGTGTCCTGGATGAGCAAACCTGTTACGCTGCTGGCAGCCAGATGTCAGAGAAGGGCGCTCTGGGTTTCCCCACGGAGGGGCACATGGTCGGGACATGGTGCTGCGATGCCCGGCGCAGCACAGAGCTGCTCACCCAGTGCTGAGCGTGTGCCCCATCACCATGGGGCTGTTCATGGAGCCAATCACCATGGGGCTGCCCGCACCCACTGCTGCTCTGCCCATGCCAGGCACCTCCTGGTCATGGGGACAGAGCGTGGCTGCCCTGCAGTGTGTGCACAACGGCTCCACTGCTGTGGGAGCCACCACTTTGACTATTTTGACCTTTTTGGCAATGCAAAATCCTGACTTACTTCCCCATCACATCGCCAGATTTGGCTGTTTTCATGTTTCCCTTTGCCAATTCTCAAGCAAAGCTAGTGGCTGTTCTGCCGCTGCGTGTGCGCCAGGAGCCAAACAGAGCACTGCTCCCCACACTGCTGCCTCCATCACCCCATGATGGGAGCACGGGGCACCTGACTGCCCCATCCCCATCCCTGTGCCCACCCAGCACCCCGCTGCCTGCCACCCGGCATTCATTTATTTAGTACGTGCAGCATGTTTTTAATATTTCTAATCCAATTATAACCAAATTTATCAACAGAGTCCACTGGAGTGAAAGGCTGCTGGCTGGGGAGATTTGCTTGTAATTACTTTCATGCTTTTAATTAATTGTAAGCGAGGTCTCCTTCCCCTCTCCCCGCTCCCCCCTCTGTGCGCAGCTGTTTCCACGTATAATTCATCAGATGAATCAGAGCAGAAAGGAGGCTCTGGGAGGCAGGGGTGGTCCCGCAGCCCTCCTGCAGCCCGCAGACACCAGGGATGAGCCCGGCAGAGCTCCAGCACTGGAGCCACCAGCACCTGCGTAATTAATGGCGTGCCCTTTGTTAGCTGCCTCATTCCTTGCACCCTGCTGAAAAAGGCACTCACGAAGAGTGGCATCCCTCCTGCAAGCGTTAACCTTATTTTGGAGCACGTGGGGTGGCCCTGGGGACGTACCTCGGATGGAGCTGCCCCCGTTGTCCCCAGGAATCCATGCCAGTGTGATGGAGGAGGCCGAGGTCTTGGACACGGTCAGGCGGGGCTGGTCTGGGGGCACTGCAGAGAAGTGCAAACATCTGTGAGCACCATGAACACACCGACCCCACAGCGCGCACCGTGTCCCAGCAGCGCCCCGCACCTTGCACCAGCAGGTTGATGATGATGGTGTCGAAGCCCCAGGTGTTAGTGGCAGTGCAGGTGTAGTAGCCGGAGTCCTCCGCCTTCACTGAGCGTAGCACCAGCGTGCCGTTGGCCTGGATCAGGCGGTGCCCATCCACTGTCACTGGGATGGCAGAGTCCTCGCTGTCAGGAGGGAACACCACACGTCAGCCCCATAGGATTGCAGCCAGCAGCGGTCCCTGTCCCATGTTACAGCACTCAGTACCTGTCCTTGGTCCACTTGATGGCAGGGACCGGCTCCCCAACCGAGTTGCAGGGCAGCCTCACGTCCTTCATCCAGGGGGTGGTGACAGTGCCTCCGAAGGAGATGATCTTGGCAGGAGCTGGGGAGCAAGGAGGAAGTCAGCCTCACTGCTGGCACCCATTGCTGAGCCCCAGAGCACTGCCAGAGTGGCCACGCTGAGATGCACTGAGCACAACGGCTCTGGCTTTGCATGTGGCCAACCCTGTGTATGAGACCAGGATGCTTCTCCCACAGAGTCCCCCATGCATCCCCCATACCTTTCCCAGCAGGCTCGATGGTGACTTTCTCACTGATGTTGCCACGGCCCGCAGAGGTGACGGCAGCCACCCACAGCATGTACTGCTGCCCACGGTTCAGGTGTGCGATGCGGTAGAAGAGCTGGTCGGGGCTGGTCTCGTACTCACTGGGGGCCTGCAGGGGGGGAGCCAGGAGAAGGCATGGCCCTGTTAGAGCCTCACTGACACAGCTCTCATCCTGGGCACACAGACACTGGGAGAACAGCATTAGCACAAGCAAAACAGTCTGAGCAGCACCTGAGCTGTCAGCTGGGAAAATTCATCCTTGGGCCATCTGCCTGCATCCAGGCATCCTCACCAGCATGATACTCAGGGCATCGCTACCACCCAGCATCTCCACTGCCCTGATACTCAGAGCACCACCATCACTCCCATACCCAAGGTATCCCCAAGGCCATCAAGCTTAAGCCCTGCACCCTTCACTTGGCAGAGGGCAGAGGGTGCTGCACGGCCCCATTGCCCCACTGCCCCATCGCCCCACCCAGCTCCCCAGCAGCACACCTCCTCGAGGTGCTGTGGATTTGCTCCCCGGCAGCAGCTCAGTTCTGATCAGTGTTTCTTAATGCCGGTGTAAGCCGGCTGGTGTCGTAATTTCTCCAGGGAGCCCAGGCCAGTGCGCGAGGAACAGATGGCAGCGATGGCATGATTTGTTCCAGAGAAATGACGCTTCCCATCCGCCCCGGGCTGCAGTGGGGCACAGGGCAGGCCCTAGCTGGGCAGCCAAATCCTCCTGCATGGCTGTGGCAGTGATGGGGTCCCCAAAGTGCCACAGGGTCTCCAGCACTGCCCACAGATGTCCCAGCCCCATGGGGTCCCTTCGGTGTGCTCTGGCTGACAGCCCCACGGTGCAGGCACACAACCCCTCTGCCTGTGTGCCGTGCATCAAGGCCACATCTCCTGCATACCACACTGGGCAGAGCCATCCTCAAGTGCTTCCCCACTGCCTCAACCGTGGCATGAGATGGGACCATGGAGATGCCATCATGAGGGATGGACGTGTTACTTGTGCGCACACACAGGGCCACGTGTGGGCATCTGCACATTCATCTTCTCCAAACATGCACCCTGGTGGGGCCCGCAGATGTGAACGCACCCCACAAGCAGACACCTATATGAATATTGCATGGTATACATAATTTTTTTTAACCAAATGACAGTTTTGACAAGATGCCAGGAAAACAATATCGGATCCCAGCGGTTTTACCAGTTGCTTTGATGAAAAGATTATGTTGCCCTGGAAACCAGAGGCTCAGATAGTGAAATGAGTTTGAGAAGGAGCTTTTGATAAGCACCAGTCTGCAGACCTCCCATCAACCTCTCCCTCACCAAGGAGAGATGGGACCAGGTTGAATTTATGTTTTATTTTTGGTCAGCTGTTTGCAAGTTTCCCATTCTGGAGTGAGCGTTGAGATGGGGGAACACTGGAGGGAGGTGGCAGGTGACTCACCACCTGCATCATCCTCTTGGCAGCATATGGGGCAGGTTCCTGTAACCCTATTTCTGCCTCCATCCAGAAGCTCCATAGCTCCCCATGACCAACCCCCGGCCCGTCCCCATCGCCATGCCCTTACCGGCTGCCCCGAGCCGGGGCTGGAGCAGAAGATGGTGTACTTGCGGATGATGCCGTTCGGCTTTGCTGGGGGCAGCCAGGACACCACTACGCTGCTGGCTGAGGATGGCACAGCCTTGATGCCAGCTGGGGGACCTGGAACTGAAGGAGCAAGTGTGTGATGGCACTGACAACAAAGGAGGAACCTGGGGGCCCCTTGTACCAACCCCATGGTGCATGGTTGAGGCCACTTCCACAGGTAGCCCAGACCCCTGCCCACATGGAGGCAGGAGAGTTAATTGCAGTGCTGGTTTAGAAATGGTGTTTGGCATTGAGTGGCCATCGCTTTAATCCACTCACTGCCCGCTAGTTTAGCCCTGCCCTGCCCAGCTGTGTGCCGAGCAGCTGCCACTTCCCAGGGCTGCACTGGGCAGAAGCTGCTCTGCTACGGAGATAATGGCATTAAAGTAGGGCAGGCAGGGTGTAAATATTTAAATATCTGCACTTAAGGAAAAGAAAAAAAATAGAAAGGGAAATGCCCTGCGTGCTGCACGCTGGGGGATCCCTGCACACTGCAGCTGCCCCCATACGTGCACCCAGCCCCGCTGCTCGATGGCCCTTTGGCACTTCGTGCCTGGATTACTGCGTGCCTATCAGCCTAATCAGCCCAAGAACATATGTCTGCCAAAGGACCTCTGACAGATTGCAGCCCGCAGTGCTCCGCAGCTACAGGGAGCACCCTGGCAGTGTGTTCGACCCACAAACCGATTGCCTGCGGAGCTGGCGGTGCATGCATGCCAGCCCCAGTGGCTGCAAGCAAGGGGTGCTGCAAATGGTAGGGGCTACAGAGGGCGGATTGGGCTGGGGGCAATGGCAGCAGCACACGAGCTGTGCTTCAGGCTCAGGCTTTTTGCAAACCCAGCAAGGAGAAAAGGATGGAGAAGCCCTGCCCGCCTCCTCCAGGGGCTGCAGTGCTCTCCTCATTATTCCTTGCCAATGGCTCTTACTCGACACTCCATGTTCTTATGTCTAATTAACACACGCAACTGTGATTTATCAGCCAGGGAAGAGGGAGGCACATGTGTGCCCACTTGCAGCATACAGGAGCCGCCAGCTGTGCCAGGATCTGCGTGGAACCACACCACCCTGGGTCGCACCACACCGCCCTGGCTGCCATCCCATCATCAGGACCACAGGGACAAAGGGTTTGGGGCAGTGTCACTCACTGTCCTCCTTGGTCTGGATGTAGAGCACGCTGCTGCGGACGCCGTCGCCAGCCTGTGTGTAGGCCAGCACCTGCACGCTGTAGTTGGTGAACTTCTCCATGCCCCGCAGCTCCACTCTCTCCCGCGTGGTCGTGATGTTCTGCATCTCACCCCACTCTGCAGGGACATGGCCATCAGCTCCGTGCTGCCCCCCACGCATGCCCCATGCCCCAGGCATCAGCACTCACCTCCGTCCATGTAGAGGGACCAGAAGATGACCCGGTAGCCCTTGAGCACACCATTGAGAGTACTGCGTGGGGGCTCCGACCAGGAGATGACGGCCACATCTGACGTGATGGAGATGGCCCGCACGTTCTCAGGGGGCTGGCTGGGCACTGGGAGGGCACAGATGGGGACGGTCAACCTACCATCCAGAGCTGCACCCCATGGGCTCTGTGATGGACCTCCCCATCACCCTCTCCCTCCTCTCCCCAAGCCTGGTGCCATGATCCTCCTCCTCCTCCTCACCCCAGGGCTGCCAGGATGCTGCACTTCCCAGCAAGGGGCGAGCTGGCTGGATGCGAGGTAATTGCATCCAATTGCCCCATAAGAGGTAACTCTAATTTTTATGAGCATTTAAATGATGATACATCACCGTAACGACCCTCTTTGAAAATGATTATTGTTTCGTATTACTTAGGTGTAAAAATATAAGCACCATGTAATTAGGGACCGAGTATAATAAACTAATACAGATAGTCCGTTTGAACAAAATGAAGGTAATATAATTATGGAAAAGACACTATTGCTAAAACAGGGGCCCTTGAATACCCCAGGAGGAGTGCTAATGTAGCCAGGAAATGATCACGGTTTGACAGGCTAACGAGAGCCTTAATTAAGTATGAAAAACTGCTGCGCGAACGCACTGCAAAACTTTTTCTGCTCATTTCTGGAATGGCAGAGGCTCTCTGGATGGACGCCTCGCGCCCCATAGCATCACCATCCCTCCATCCTTACCGTCCTCCAGCGTGGTGGCATTGATCTCGCTGGAGGACGGCCCCGTCCCCGCGCGGTTGAAGGCCTGGACCACCACCCCGTACTGCGCGAACTTCTTCAGGTTGTCCAGCGTGTAGACCTCGCTGTCACCCGTGGCCTTCATCTCCACGATGCTGTACTGCCCGTTGCTGCCCGGGCTGTTCTCGCGGTAGCCGATCTGGTATCCGCGGATCACCCCGTTCTGCAGCTCCTTCTTCGGGGCCTGAAGCAATGGGGACACGAAGGGGAGCGGTGTCACGGAGCTGACAGCCCCGCAGCCTTTAAATCAATCTGAACAGCGTTTCTCTGAAGCATTAAGAAATCGATAGGGTTGATTGTGAATTTATGTTACACAGCCAGCGCGATCCATCTCGCTGCAATACTCTCCGAACAAACGGAGTTATCTTCCAAGTGAACCTTATCATTCATTAATCTGCTTTCCAGGAGGGGGGGGACCTGAGGGGGGGGAAGCTGAAACCCTAAATTTATCGACTTCCCTTTCATTCTGAAGTCCTAATTTTATAATCAATTTTTTTCTCATTCGACCTCCTGAAAGATAAATCTGATTCTGAACTCGATTGATCTGTGCTTGAGCAGCTGGCAACCAGACGTCTCAGTTTTCCCATGTTTATCCTCGCTTTCCCCGTGGCCCCCCATGGATATCCTATGAGATAATGAGCTCATTACCAAACGCGATTAACACGTGATGTGGCTGAGCTGCGTGCCCGGCCCCCGGGTTTTGTGACGTCTCAGGAGCTGTTCTCTGAGCTGCATGGGGAAATGTGGGTCCCAGAGTCCCACCAGTGAGGGTGGCCAAGGAGAGCCCACTGCCCCGGCCCCACACACCTTCCAGGTGACCTGGATGCTCTGCGATGTCATCGGCTGCAAGGTGACATCCATCGGAGGCCCATCAGGAGCTGGGGGAGGGAAAAATTACACATTATCACAAAAAGTCTCATCTGAAGAGGGCTCTGCTCGCATGCACCGCTACAGCACAGAGCAGAACCTGCTTCCTCCGTGCTGATGGTGAGCTCCTTGCTGGGCTCGCTGCGCCCGATCTTGTTGAAGGAGTACATGCGGATGCTGTACACAGAAGCAGGGTGCAGGTCCACGATGTTCGCCTGGTTGATGGTTGGGGAGATGTTTCGTGTTGACTGCTTGAAGTCCCAGGAGTCTGGAAGGAGAGGCAAAGGGCAGTCAGCACCCACACCCCGCGTCGGTGCGCGGTCCCCAAAGCCCTCTGCCATGCTGTGTCCCCCCGCCTTGCTGTTGTGCTGCTCTCGGCTCGGCTTTCTGCAAATATTGCCTCTTTAAATATTCCCTTTCAAATGCTCCCACCGAACATAAATTAACATATTTCATTAATGCTGCTCTCTCCTTTCTTCATCAAAGCAGCCGGGATGCGGAATATTCCCTGCACGGAGGCAGCAGGGCCAGCTCCCCACCTGCCCCACGGCACAGCCGAGCCCCCAGCACTGGCTGTGAGGGTCTGGGGGGCACAGGGGGGCAATCAGCTCCTACCAGACTTGTTCTTGTACTCGATGTCGAAGCCAGTGATGATGCTGTTCCCATCAAAGCGCTGCGTCCAGCGCAGGTTCATGCTGCGGGCTTTCACCTCGCGGATCTCCAGTTCTGGGGGGTCAGGAGGCTCTGGGGGTGATGGGGGTGGTTAGGAGCGTGGGGCGACAGGTGGAGCAGTGGGACCTTGAGGGGAGGCTCTGCCTGCTCCCATGCCCAAGGTCATGGTGCTGTGAGCTCGGTACCTTGCACGGTGAGCTGGATCAGGCCCCTGTCCTCGCCGTAAGAATTGATGGCATGGCAGGAGAAGAAGACCGAGTCCCCACGGTCAGCCGGTTTCAGCTGTGGGTATTTTGGGGACAGAAAAGCAGCCCTTCAGATTTAGGCACCCCAAGCACCAAGCCTCTTCTTCCTACAGCCTGCAAACACAGCCTGCCCCCAGGCCCCATCCCCATTTGCTGCCTGATCTGGTGGGTTGGAACTAGATGATCTTTGAGGTCCTCTCCAACCCAACCATTCCATGATTCTGTGACTGCCTGCTCAGACGTGCATGGAAATTTCATGCTCTGAGGCATCCCTGGTGCTGCAATGCAGCTTCGAACAAGGGCCCATTGAACAGCAAAGCAAAATTTGGTGCAAGGACAACCCAGCTCACTGGGTTCCCCTTTTGGGGCCACCACATCAAGCGGACAGCGGTCGTTTTGCAGCTCTTTCAAAGGCGCTGAATGCAGCAGTTATGTGTTCACCGCCCCACTATCTGCAGCACAAAAATGGCTCCATGCTGGAGGAGGATGCCCAGGAATCCTGGAACCCAGGGACATCCAGGACCCTGCCCTCACCTTGAGGGTGGAGATGACCTCGTCGCCGTTGTCCTTGGTGGCGATGGCGTAGCGCATGTTGCGGTCGGGGTCGATGACGGTGTCACCCTTCTCCCAGCGGATGATGATGGGCCGCTCGCCCCGCGCCGTGCAGTTCAGCTCCTTGCTCTGCCCCTTGATGGCGATGGTGGTGTTGGGGTGCGAGGTGATCATGGCGGGGACTGCGGGAGAGAGCGCGGCTCAGCCACCCGCCGGGCACCCCCCGGAGCCAGCGGGGCGGTGATGGGTGCAGAGCCCACCGAGAGGACACGCAGCCCCGAGCGGAAGCGTTTCGCTGCATTATACGGCTCAGGATCATAAAATAATGAAGCAGATAAATTTTATAATGCATAGCATTACACCGGGGTAGACAATAAAACGTGAAAGACAAATAACCAAGCGCACGCTATAATGAAGAGAAAGCCTCCAGTCGGAGACGTGCGAGTATGAATTATTGACTAAGGTTTTACACTCCCGAGGATGAGAGGAAGAATGTTTTCCATCACAGATTTGCATAATTCACTCGTATAAACCTGGGCAGAATATAGAGCGTGATTCCACAGCAGCAAGGCAGCAGCCTTTGCATTGCAGATGCTGGAGAGATATTTTTTTTTCCTTTTTTTCCTCATATTCACCCAAACATGCAAAGGAGGGGAGGGGACACCCACTGCCCTGGTGTGGTTCCACTCAGCATGGTGGCATTGTGGAGTGGCATTGCAAATGGCACTGTAGGGTGGTACTGCGGGTGGCATTGTAGAAGGGCATTGTGGTGTGGCACTGTGGGGTGGCACTGCAGATGGCATTGCAGGTGGCATTGTGGGGTGGAACTGTGGTGTGGCATTGCAGTGTGGCATTGCAGTATGGCATTGCAGTGTGGTATTACGGGTGGCATTGTGGAGTGGCACTGCAGGGTGGCATTGCAGGTGGCATTGTGGGGTGGCATTGTGGGGTGGCACTGCAGAGTGGCATTGCAGGTGGCATTGTGGGGTGGAATTGTGGTGTGGCATTGCAGTGTGGCATTGCAGGTGGCATTGTGGCGTGGCATTGCAGGTGGTATTACAGAGTGGTATTGTGGGGTGGCATTGTGGGGTGGCATTACAGAGTGGCACTGCAGGATGGCATTGCAGACTGGCATTGCAGGTGGCATTGTGGTGTGGATTTCAGCTGGCATTGCAGGGTGGCACTGCAGGTGGCATTGCAAGTGGCATTGTAGGGTGGCATTGTGGGGTGGCATTGCAGAGTGGCACTGCAGGGTGGCACTGCAGGTTGCATTGCGGGATGGCACTGCAGGCATCATCACTGTGTGGCACTGCAGTTGGCACTGGGAGGTGACATTGCAGGGTGGCACTGTGGGGTGGCATTGCAGGTATCATCACAGGGTGGCATAGCAGGGTGGCACTGCAGTGTGGCATTGAGGGGTGGCACCGCAGGGTGGCATTGCAGGTGGCACTGCCCACAGCCCAGCACTGCCTGCTGTTGGGAGCACTCGGCGTTGGGTGGCAGAGCTGGGATGGATGCTGGCAGCACAAAGGGCACCTCATGTCCCCCAGAGCGCCAAGGCTGGGGGCGGGGGCGGCCTGGGTAAGCCGAAAAAAATGTAATGCATAAACAAACAGCGCTGCTGAGTCCCGCAGTAATATATGATAATGACAATCCGCAAAGGCAACACACACTGTTATAATGGGACACAAGAGGCTCTAATGAGCTACGACTTCTCGGCTTTCTGTGGCAATGTAATTCAATTAGCAGCTAAGGAAACCTTTCCTCCGGAGCTGCCGTTTGCAGGGTGCAGCCTGTGCCCACGTGGCTGGGACGAGGCATGGCCTGGGTTGGGGTCACCTCCTCTCCATGATGGCTCCTTGGGAGCTCATGGGAACTCTGCCTGCAGCAGCCCCAGGATGGTACTGCACCACGAGCTGATGTGGGGCAACAGGGCAGGGAAGAGCCCGACCCATTGGGGTGCATGGGGAGCATGAGGGCAGGGAGTCTTCAGCCAGAGCATGGCCCTGGGGTTCGGAGGGCTGCAGAGGAGCCAGCCCCTTCCCTGCACACAGCGGCCCCAGGAGAGGAGCTCTGTTTCAGGCTCTGCTTCGCTGAAATGCACTTATTGATGTTTGATTAAAAGCAGCTCCTTGGATGTAAACATATCAACTTCTCTCAATTGCCAGGGTCCCAGGAGAATGGCACGTAGCCCAGAGTGGAGGAAAGCAGCAAAACAAACCAAAAGAAAACCCCGACCAGCCATGCAGGCAGCATGGGCAGGGCTGGGAGGCACGCTGTGCCACCACTGCACCCCAGCCTGAGGGGTGACTGAGGGAAGGAGGAGGCACGTGGCCAGAACTCCTGCAGCTGTCAGCAGCCTTCTGCACAGGGCAGGCTCCTGCACGGCAGAGCTCCTGTTAACATGGCTCTGACAAGAGCCACGTCCCGTTTGCTGGGCAGAGATAAGGCTGTCCACAAAGGGAACTGTCAGTGTCCCGCGTGCCATCCCCAGCACGCAGGGGCAAGAGCAGCTGCACAGCCCAGCAGTGACAACTGAATGAGAACGGTGACAGCGGTGACAAGGGCTGCGCCCGCCTTCCTCTCCCCCCTCTTTCTTGTTTAGAGCCAGCTCTGTAATGTTAATTTGATTGCACCCGTTTCAGCTTCCTTTCTACACTGATTAGCTGAGTTCCACCTGAAGCATGAGATTAATTCAAATTGCATGGAAGCAATCAGTGATGCTCCTGCAGGAGGACACTGAACCCCAGCACCTCTGGCCCTGCCCAGTGAGCCCCCACCACCAGCACTGCCCTGGGGGACTTGGACAGCCCTCATGCTCGCTCTAGAGTACAGGGCAGCGTGCAGGCAGGTGCTAAATGCCATTTAGCACGCACTCATGAGCTCCTCACCTGCACCTGTGCCAGCCCCTGGGTGCACGCTCGCAGCCTCCAGCAGCCCACACCTCTCGCTCTGCAGTGCGCTGGACCTGATGCTAACAAGTTGCTTTGGAAAGCACGGATGAACGCCCCCAGCCCTGCACAGCGGTGGGATGCTGCTGTGTTCAGACAGGTGCTGTGCTCAGGGCTGAGCAGAGCGACGTGGCGGTGAGGTCCCAGGGCCAGCACACGCCCTGGGCATTGTGCTCCCTGCGGTGCCCCAGCTGGGAACAGCACCACCGCAATTCCATTTGCACGCAGGATTGCCACCACCTGACAAAGCAGCAGCTAACTCCTCCTGGCATCAGTGGGGCTGCTCCTGCTGCTCTGATTTATTGCTCGGTCAGCGAGGGATGGTGCCGCACCTCCCATCCCATGGTTTGGGCTCTGCTTAACTCCCACTTAACTCCACCCGCAGCGGCCTGGCCTGAAGCGCAAGCTGGCGCTGATCTGGCTTTAATTGGCCTGACATTTCACTAAACAAACAAAAATCAAAAAATGAAACAAAACAAAGAGCCCCATATAATGCTTAATTGGCTGCGGTGCTTCGTCTACCTATTCATTCGAACCTTTTCAAAGGCTGCTGAGGTCTCTGGGAAATGTAAAAGCACATGCATAATAAGGTTATGTGCTATTCAAGTCAGCAAGCAACCTGTCCTGGGATGCAATTATACCAGATAGCAGGGACACGGCAACAGTTCAGGCTCCAAGACTTCAGCACTCTCACTCAGGATTAATCGCCTTGACTTTGTACCTGCGCCTCATTGAAGTGGGTTGTTTGAAGTCGCTCGTTTCAGTTCATCAATCAGCGGGATAAATTAAACAGCTGACAGGGAGGGGAAAGGCTGCCCTCGGCCCTCCCCACGAGAAGCTGGCTGGGGATGAGGGGAAGCTGGGAAGGCAGCAATAAGACAAGCAGGGGGTGCTGGGGGCCAGCAGGGGCCAAACCGGGGTGCAGGGCAGGTGGGGAGTGCAGCATGCTGCATGCCAACCCAATGCCGTGGGGGAGTTCTCCCTCCTGCACCTCTTCTGAGGGTTTGAACTCTTACGGCAGCCACAATCGAAATAAATAGAGAGGCGCTGGAGATTATGTATTCTGCTGATAGCAACGGGAGAGGAATCCAATAATAAGCGCAGTTCAAACACGGTGTCTAACAACACTTCCCAGCCCAGCCCTGTCAAATTAGCAGAGCTATTTCCTTTCCTGCCGTATGATGTAGATTGATCGCCGGGTTTTATTAAGGACTAAGTGTTTTTAATAGCATAAGGGAAGTCTCCCCTGTAGGAGGGGAATCAATGCCCTCCATGCCTGCAATGATCCGGGGCTGCGTGGTGCCGGGGCTGCACTGGGCTGCTCTCTGCATGATGCAGGCTGTGATTCCCCATCCACCCATCTGTCCATCTGTTTTTTGTCTGTCTGTCCATCTCAGCCCACCCCCAGCTCCATCCCAGCCATGCCCTGGCTACTTACTCTTCACGGTGAGGAACATGGACTTGCTGATGTCTGTGCCCACCCCGTTGCTGGCCTGGCAGAGGTAGTAGCCGATGTCCTCCTCCAGCACGTGGCGGATGAGCAGCGAGCTGTTGGGGAGGATCTGGATGCGGCCCGTCAGCGGGATGGGGTGGTACTGCTGGGGGTTCCCACTGCCTGGAGGGGGAAGCAGAGATACATCACTGAGTGCACAGCTGAGGCAGGGGGTGCTTGTGGGGCTCAGAGCTGGGGTGACCCAGCAAGAACGGGATTCGCCCCACTTGCACAGAGGTCCCCATGCGCTGCCGTGTCATCTCCCACATACCTTTTGCATGTTTCCACATCACTTTAGGAGGAGGGTACCCATCAACAGAGCAATTCAGCACCCCAGCTTTACCATAAATGCCATCTTGGTTGTTGGGTTGAACCACAAACCGAGGAGGCACTGCGTAACAGGAAGGAATCATAGAATAACAGAATCACTGAGATTGGAGATGACCTCTAAAATCATCTAGGCCAACCATCCACCTAACACCAGTCCCACTAACCATGTCCCTCAGTACTACACCTCCACGTTTCCTGAACACCTCCAGCGATGGTGACTCCACCACCTCCCCGGGCAGCCAGTGCATCACCACTCTCTTGGTGAAGATTTTCCTAATGTGCAACCTGAACCTTCCCTGGTGCAACTTCAGGCCATCACCTCTCATCCTATTGCTGTTACCTGGGAGAAAAGACCGACCCTCCCTTGCTATAACCTCCTTCCAGGGAACTGGAGAGAGCAATGAGGTCCACCTCAGCCTCCTCTTCTTGAAAATCATCTCTGCCTGTTGCTCCCCAGCCTGATTCCATCTGCCCCCATCCATCCCTCTCACCTTCCCACCCAATGGGGGGACCCCAAGGCTCTCACCCCTCACGATGAGCTGCCGCTCGCGGCTGACCGTGGCGGCGGCGTTGCTGGCGATGCACGTGTAGTTGCCGTTGTGCTTGAGGGAGACACTGGAGATCTGCAGGGAGCTCATGAACTCCTTGCTCTCAATGGTGACGCCTGAGCCGGAGAGGATGACGTGCCCGTCCTTGCGCCAGGTTATGTGGATAGGCATGTCCCCGGAGGAGACCACGCAGGGGATGTAGAGGAGCTGCCCGATGGAGGCTGGTGGGAACTCGAAGGGCTGGATCAGAGGAGGGACTGTGGAGGGGAGAGGCAGAGCACGCTGTACGGCTGTGCTGGGGAAGCCCTCACCCATAGGGTTCAGGCCGGCAGAGGGATGGGGGGAAGGAGGAAAAGCAGTGTGTCCCTGGCTCCTGGCACTTGTCACAGGTTGGTGCATACCACTGAATCATTAAGGATGGTAAAGACCTCTAACATCAAGTCCAACTCCAACCCACCCCCACCATGCCCACTAACTGTGTCCCTCAGTGCCACACCTCCATGTCTCCTGAACACCTCCAGGGACGGTGACCCCACCACCTCCCTGGGCAGCCTGTGCCAGTGCCTGACTGCTCTTTTGGAGAAGAAATTTATCCTAATCTCCAAACTGAACCTCCCCTGTCGCAGCTTGAGGCCATCACCTCTCACCTTAGCCCCAGCACCATCCCACAGCAGGACATGGCTTTGCAGAGGAGCAAGCCTGCTTGGTGGCCAGCACAGCAGTTCATAACCCATTGCCCCATCACCCAAAGCATTTGCTGCCCAGGAACAGGCAGGCTTTTGTTCAGCCATAGCACTTCCAGGAGGGGTGGAAGACACCACTGAGCAGGTGACAGTATGACATGACCATGCGCAGGGCAGCACAGGGAGCTGCCAGCCCCAGCCCCTCTGTGTGCATCAGCTGAAATTCCACCTCAGCATTTATCTGCTCGCAGAAAAGCAGTTATTAGATGGATGCTTTTCTTGAAGGCTCTGGATTCAGAACCAGCCATTATCTTCCTGATAACTTAATTAGGCAACTGCAGCATCTCTGGCAATGTGGGAGGGGGAAGAAAGCAGAGAGAGGGAGACAATTAGCTTAACAAGGCTCAGCACCTGGTAGACGAGATCCTCTTTCCGCAGCCTCCATAATTAAATTAGCAGGCTGCCAATTGTCCCCTCGGCAGAAATAAGATGCCCTCTCATACAGACGTGGAGCCCCGGCAAGCAGGGCTCACCGTGCCACTGTGCACGGCCCCATCCCCGCCCCACCCCTCACCCAGCGTGCTGCAAGACTCTCGGTGCTCCAGCAGCCCTGCTCAGGGCTCCAGGGACCATCCAGAACCAGGCTGGCCTCATTTGGGTGGCCCAGAGCCCATCCAAGCAGCCGCGAAGGGCAGCAGTGCGGGTTGGTCGTCACCCCAAGCCAGGCTGCAGCGACGTGGCTCGAGCTGCCGGAGCCATGGAGCCAGCAGCGCCTGCTTTCCATAATTAATGAATAATTAATTGGGAATGCACTGCAGTCTATTGCAGAGGGCCGGGCTTGTGCATTTCCAAACACACCCCACAGGCCACTTGTGAGCACACACAGCCTCTCGACAGAAGAGCTCTCCCTGTTCTATCTCCCCTTAACCAGAGCCCAAACCTCATCCTTCCTCCCCGAATAATCTCGTGCTGCACGTTCTGTCTGCAGCACTTCCCAGGCTCTCCCACGCATGGCACAGCCGTGGCACCACGCAGAGCCCCCGCATCACCCAGCACTGAGCTCCCACCGCTCCCTCTGGGCACAGCCAGGCAGCACAACCCCAAGTGATTAATTAAAACGTTCCAAGATGTCTGCTGCTAAATAACGAGCTGTGGGGCACCTCGGCAATGCAGAGAGCAGAGGAAGCAGGAGGCTTCCAGTTGGGACATAGGGCTGGGAGCAAGCAAGGGCTTGCAAATGGGTAGCGGGTAGAGGATGGAGGTGCTGGCGGAAGGGGCCCATAAAGATTTTACTGCCATTGCTTGGGAAGCCTGAGTAATTCACAGGTGGCACTTAGCGTGGCCGCCAGGCACTTGTGGCAATAAAAGCTTTACGGTGCTCTGTGCCATCTTGCACTCAACACGGTCATATTTATTTACTTTGCTGCTAGGAGTGAACTCCAAAGGTAGCAGAGGGCAGCTCAATTCCCCTCTGCCCTCTGTCTGATGGGCAGCATGAGCAGACAGGCTGGGCTGGGTGTAACTCCATGGGATGAAGGTGGATGGATGGCACTGCATGGCAGCTCCCAGCCAGGCAGTAAATCCAGGCTCAAAGGGGTTTGCATGGCATTCACTTCTCAGGATACATGGATGAACTTCTGCATGCACCTCCCAGCAATGGGCACAAAGCAAAGTGTGTAACCCAGCCTCCCTCCGGACACCCTATCTGTGAGGATTTTGGTACAAGGGGAGGAGCACAAAGGCTGGCTGTGGCCTGCAACAAGGGTGTAAGGGAGATCCATCCCCTTGGCACTGCCCGGAGGTTATCTGCAGCCCACACTTCCGCTAGCAAAGCCTCGGAGAAGAGCATTAGCTAATCAAGTGGTAGCATCTATAATCAGCTTGATGCACTCTCTTGCTAACCTGATTCCTAATAAGAAAATGGTGGATGGGAGGGGAGGGAGGGGGATCAGCATAAAATCTGGTCCATAAATACCCTGCTCAGTGAGACAGAGGGAAAGACAATTGGCCAGCTCCGTCCCCAGCGTGGCTGTGTTTGTCTGAATGATTTACTGCAAACACTGCACTGGCGACGGGCAGAGCCGACCCGACAACTCTGAGGACGGGAGATACGATAGCACTGTGCTCATAACACAATCTCAGCAAGTCACTGGGAGGGAATGCATCCGACTCAATTCATTAGGACTGATAGCTCCCTCAATGGGGCTGAATAATTGATGGCCTGTAGAAGCTTTTAAGATGTTCTGCGCGCTCGGAAGACCGAGAGTATTATTTTTTTAAAAGCTAACACACAGAGAAAAACATCAGTGAAGGTGATCCGAGCAAAGGTTAGATGTTTTAATACACTGTGTTTACACCGTAAATCCTTGCTCCACTGCGTGTAGCAAGAAATGGAGCTGGTGCAGCAGCAAGCACACAGGTGGGTGAGAGGTGCGGTGCGAGCACAGCGTTTGGGCTGCAGAGCATCCCCTGCAATGCCTCTCTGCCTTCGCCCTTCGCAGAGATGGTCCCAGCACCACCCGAATGTCTGACCCAGGCCACCTCTGCAGCTCCTTACCTTTCACTGTGACGTGGACGCTCTGGCTGATGGAGAGCTGGGGCTGGATCAGCACGCTGCACAGGTACTCCCCTTCGTCCATGCCCTTCTGGACATCCATCAGCTTCAGGGTCCCGTTCTCAAAGACCACTTGGCGGTGGTTATCGGGCAGCAGCAAAGAGTCCTTGTACCACTTGATGGAGTAATACGGGTACCCGATCACCCTGCAGTTGATGAAAGTGTCCCTACCCGCGACCGCCGTTATGTTCTTCATCGCCCGGATGCTCGGGGGACCTACATAGTGGGGAGGAAGGAAGAGGCAGGCTAGGTTAATTCCGAAGGGCCGTTTGTTTGCACACAGATCCGCTGCAAATGCTGCTGCTGCCCCTCAGAGGGACACCAGAGGCTGCTGGGAGACACATGGGGAGCTCCCAACCGCCCCAGCTGCTCTGCCCACTTTGCTGAATGGCCTTGGTGCAGAACTGCACGCAGGGACCTCCCTTCCATTTGTACATTTATTTATTCTCAACTGAAACAGCCCATTCCGTGCCTCTCACTGGTTGCCTGAGTACTGCCCAAAGCCAGCTCGCCCCCTGTTCCCAGCTGCTCTCACGCTGGCTGGAGGACTGGAGGCATGCTGCAGGTGAGTATTATAACAAGAGGTTTCATGCTTCAGTAATTATATTGTTCTTGTGGCTGTCGTATAAAATAGCAAACCCATCTGCAGATTAACTCCATCTTGGCTCCTCACCCTAAGTGGTGAGGATGACAGCTTAGCACACACTCCAGATAAGCCAGCGTTGCCTTTAGTGTGTTTCCTTATATTAAGAAGTCTCGCTGCCCCCAGCGTGGGGGGCACCCATCAGCTGTTGGGAAGGTTTGGTGGGAGATGCTCTGTCCCCATTGAGCAGGGAGGTGTCTGAGGGCACAGCAGCACGGATTCCCCCCGGTGCACCATAAGAAGGAGCAGGGAGAGATAAATTAGCATCTGTAACTGTCTCCTGGGCCTGTTGGAGGGACTTGCTCAATTCCAAGGCAAAAAAAAAAAAGCCTGAATCTTATCTAGTGACAGGCAGTCAGGGACCAAAAGAGGGAGGAAAAAAAAAGAAGACAATGAAACATCCTCATTCAAAATGCTGCAATTGCTTCTCGTGGCTGGGACATGAACTCGCTCCAAATTTAGCAGTAAATGGCAGCAAAATTCAGACTCTCCCGGGATCCCAGCCAAAAAGCCACTAGATCCATTTCAAACCTGAGACACAGACAAACACAGCTCTTCAAGTCTCTTTCTAGTAGATAAATTAATGTTACCTTGACTCTGCTCCCACCTACGAGCCTAGAAGCTTTTACTGGTGGTTATGAATGGGCAGGGGCTTACAGCACGCCCCGTGCCCTGCAGAACGCCCTACAGCGCACAGAACAACGCGCCCCAGTGTGACAGTGCAGTGATTCACACAGCCGTGGCTTTTAGCAGACAAAGAAAACACAGACACAACACATCCAAGCTCATTTTCCATCGTTCCCCGTGCTGCCTCATCATCGCTTGTAATGGGATAGGGGCTGGATGGGGCGAGTTGGGGTCCTGGGGTGGTATGGGGACACATCATTGGTGAGTGCAGAGGAATGGACAGCACAGGTCACTTCTGTGCTACCAGGAGGTCCTTCACGGAGGTGCTTGCTGCACAGACCCAATGCAGGGTAGGGTGAAAGCAGAGCCCTACAGGGAGGCATTGCCCCTCTGGAAAGTGTTGCTCTGGACGCACGCTCAGTTCAATGCCCTGCTCTGCGCCATGGGGAAGATCCATCCCATGGGCCTGGGAGCCAGCAGGGCTGCAGGAAGGTCAGGCATTGAGGGACCTGCATGTCTGGGAAAGGGCAGGGGCGAGGAGGAACAGAACACAACCAAAAGCCCAGTAAAAGCCCTATTCTGATATTTAAAAGTAGACAGGCACCTCTTACGTTTATTCGCGCTTGGTATTCGGCACTGCCCACCGAGTTCCGCGCGGTGCACCGGTACACGCCGCCGTCCTTGATCTGCGGGCTGGTGACGTTCATGTGGCTCACCGTGGTGCCGTCCGACATGGTGTACTGGTTGGTGCGGTGCCCGTTGTCCCGCGGGATGGGCTCATCGTCCAGGGCCCACGTCACGGTCGGGGGCGGCGCGCCCTTGGCGGCACACATCAGGGAGAACTGCTCCCCGGGGTTCACCACCTTCTCGCTGAAGGAGGAGACGATGCGGGGGGTCCCATCTGGGGGCACCCAGCGGGAGCGGGGTTAGGGCACGGCTGCAGACACCCGCACGGATGCGCCCGTGCCCCTGTGCCCTGTGCGCCCTTGGCTCAAAGGGTGCCCATCCCTGCTCCAACACCCAATGATCTCCATCCCATTGTCACAAAAAAGACGAGAAGATGCCTTGTGGAAGGCAGGGTACCCATCCTGCTGGCTCTCGCTTCCCTCCCTCCTTGCATAAAGCATCCAGGGATGAGGCAGCTCAGAAAGGGGTAGAGAAAAAGCCACCACCAATCCCCGCCCCGAGGAAGCCAGCTCACCCTCCAGAGTGATGATGGAGAAGTCCTGTGCTGTCTGGGACTTGCGGGTGGCAAAGCACTGGTAGGCTCCAGAGTGGCTCTTTTGTGCTGCCGTGATGAGGAGGGTCTCATTGCTGATGCCCCGGATGGAGATGAAGTCATCCACCACCACCAGGTCTGTGTTGCGGTACCAGCGGATGACGTACTCAGGGGACCCACTGAGGGCACAAGAGAGGATGACGGTGCTGCCGATGCCCGTCTTGAGCTTCTTTGGTGTGAGGGTCACACGCAGAGGGTCTGTGCGAGAGAGGGTGAGAGCAGGTGAGGAGACACGTTGGCGATGCTGGGCAGCGGATGCCTCCTTCACCTTTCTATCTCTGGAATTACCAGCCTATATGCACAATGTCACCACACAGCCAGGGGTGGCAACCCTGCCCTCCCTCGTGCTGCTTAATGGGTGTTAATGTTGGGGGCAGTGGTGACGTGGCTCTGTGATGGGACAGCGCCGAGTGGAGACGTGCTGGGACAGCCCGGGTGCTGCCAGCGGCTGCAGGAACCCCCAGAAGCAGAACAGGCGGTAAATATTTGGCCTGCCCAGATGGTATTTACTGTATGGCTGGAGCTTATTTTATGTAAATCAGCAAAACAAAGCACAGAGGCACCTCGCAGAACATTGCCATCCAGCAATTTACATCCCATGGTATTGCACTGATTTTTCCAGAGGTCCCGATTAAAGCGGTAAATCAGGGGATGGCTGCAGATCTGCTGCTGCAGCATTACAAACTCCCCCCGAACGCTCCGAGCACCACATCGGACACGCTGCGTAGCGAGGCACGCCAAAATATAAAGCTTTACGGTTTCACAGAGATGGGCAGGAGGCAGCTCTCCCCTCCAGCACTCACCGATGACCGTGAGGGTCCCCGTGACCTCTGCGGACCCGAAGGTGTTGGTCACCTCGCAGATGTAGGTCCCGCTGTCCTCCACGCGCAGGTCGGCGATGCTCAGCCCCGTGATGCGTTTGGCCCAGCGGCCGTCGGAGGGCAGCGGGCGCCCGTCCTTGAGCCAGCGGATGGCGGGGTTGGGGTATCCTGAGGCGATGCAGGGCAGCTCCACCAGCCGGCCAGCACGCACCTCCCGCGACTGGAAGCTGTCTAGCATGGTGGGGATGGACTCGGCCGGGTCTGCGTTTGGAGAGGAAATCAACTCACCCAGAGAAGGAGGGGAGATGTACTCCTGCCCCCGGCCAGTGTGGAGAGCTGGGCTCTGAGCTGATGGGGACACAGGGAGCAGTGGGGCAATGCTGCGTCACCCGGTGGAACCTCCCCAGGGAGCCTCACCCGAGCGGCTGGTGGGATGGATAAACTCAGCACTGTAGGAATTACTCAAGGTGACACCTAATTGGTGCAAAATACACAAATTCTGTGGCACATTTCAAAATTTACAAGCAAAAGGGGCCCATCAGGCAGCTGGGAAAGGAGAAAATTAATCACCAAGTCTCAGGCGTGAAATTAAATTCCAGGGGAAAGAAACCTCTTTCATTACTCCCAAGCAGAAGTAAAACACCGTGACGTGTAAATAATGACAGCGACCAGGAGGGGACAGAGGCACATCGAATGCACAGGGAGAGGGGACGGGCTGCCCACGCTCCGCTCTGGGATCCAACAGGGCCGGGTCGAGGAATCTCAGCCATTCCCAACCCCACCCCAAACCCTCTGCAGGGGTTAATTCAAGGAGTTAATGCGGGAACCGCGCACACAAGGCTAGAAAAACCATAAGGCAGAACGCGGGCGAGCTGCAGCTGACGGGCGGGAGAGACGCTGCAGCTCCCGAGCAGAGTAATTTGGGCAGTGAGCGGAGCCGGGAGCGCCCGGAGCCAGCCGGCACTACGGACTGCGCCGCTCGGCTGCAGTATCGCTTGCATCTTCGTCACATCGCGTCAGGCTGCTCACATCGCCGGCTGTCACATCGCATCGCCGCGCGCCCCGTCGCCTCCTGCTCGGGGTGCTGCACGGCACGGCTGCCCACCGCCGGGCACAGGGGCGCGGCACGGACCCCCCCGTGGTCCTCACACCCCCCAGGGACACGGGTAGGGGTGCACCCAGAGCGGGGCACGCAGGCTGGGTGCTGTCCCCAGGGCTGGATGGGACTGGGCACATCCCTGGCACGCCTCGGGGGCCACGTGCTCACCTGACACTGAGAGCCTGGCCCCGTTGCTCTGCCGCGTCTCCCCACTGTACTTGTGCTTGGTGATACACCTGTAGGTGGACAAGGCATCTTCCTTCTGCACGTCCGATATGTACAAACCTCCGTAAGAAGTAATAAAAAACCTATTTTCTGGAGACACAAAGAGGAAAGGGAGGGGAAGGGTGAGTGGGTCCTCGCACCACGTGCTCTCCTCCTGTACACACCCCCTGCTCTCGGGGTTGGCACCACCAGGGCTGCAGTCTGGGTAGGCTGGCGAGGATGAGTGCTGCATGTGGGTGTGCAACAGCAGCCCACACGTCCCTGGCACTGCACTCCCCCAGAGCAGCGCTCACCCTGCAGCACACATCCTGCCCATGCACTGAGGTAGGTGGGCTGTCCTTGCAGCCTGCCCGCAGCCCCTGGTCCCAATGCCAGCGCCCAGCTGCACAGTGCTGGCTGTGCAGGATGCTGCAGGGCACAGCCCTGGGCTCGCAGTGATTCCGTGGCTGCAGCTGAAGAGGGGAGCACACGCGACGGAGCCCATCTTGGTGTGCTGCATAGCAACGCTGCAATTAAAAGTGAATCCGTCCTGCTGAGTTAATAATTAGCTTAACTTACTTAGAAGCATGTGAAAACAAATAAGGGCTTGAGTTGATAGTGGAGCACTGGGAGAAGATTGCCGAGGCCACCGGGAGGCACAGCACAGCCCTGTGGCACTGCCTGGCTGCTTTTAGGTAAGCCCATGCACGTGGGAAAGGCACGAAAAGCAAACCACCAAAACAGCCTCTGGAGAGGACTGCAGAACTTCTCCCTGCCCCCAGAAGCAGAGCTGGAGGCTGCAGATTGACACAAACCAGTTCTGCACCCAGGAACTGGAGTGCATCCATCACAAAAGCCAAGTGGAGGGCAGCCCTGGCTCTGCTGGCACTGCCCCCCATCCCACTGTAGCTCAGCTGGACGGGTGGGTTTGACTCTAATTGAGATATTTGGGACTCCAGACAGAGGAAATAAATAGCAGCCTCACTCAGATGCAAGCTGAGCTGTGGTTTAATGGAAGGCACAGGCAGGAGAAACTTGAGCATCCCGTGAGCCCAGGACAGGACTGGACGGGTCGGTGCCCCACACCATCAGCTGGTGGCATTGAGAGCTTCATGCAAACCTCTGTAAAAGGGAAGGGGGAGCAGTCCTGCAAACGCAGCCGAAATAACATGCAAATCAAGCATTAATTTTTCATCTCCCATCAAACCAGTAAGCAGAGAGCATTGGCTGCACTGGAATTTGAGAAGGGGGGAGCCAGTTTCTATGGTAACAGCTGCTGCATTTTGCAAAGTGCTCCGCAGCCCCAGCTGGCCTCCCCCACAGCGCGCACTTCTGTGCATGCCTAACTGCAGCCCTGCTGCCAGGCACGCTCGTGAGTGCTCTGAAAACAAAGACTTGGAGAGCAGCAGCAATGTGCGGGGACCCAGGAGCAGCAGCAGCACCACGGGGACCTCGTGCCACCTCGGACACTTGGCTCCTGGAGCTCGCCAGCGTGCGCAGATCCAGATGGAGCCTGTGAGCTGGGTAAGAGCCAGACAGGAGCGCGGCTTTAAAGATGCCATGGCGTTAAATGTAAGGTCTACACAACCTGACAGCATAGCCTCAATTCTTTATTTTTTTTTTTTTTCTTCCCAACAAGGGACAAATAACTTGGTTGAGGAGCGCTGCATTGGTTCAAGGGAAAGATGCAGGGCAATAATTGATGTAAGCAGGTCTGACGGAGACCTCACCGGAGTGACTTATGGCTCAGTTAGCCAGCGAGATTAACGTCGAAGGTCGCCGAGTAAAATCAGATCTTTCTGCCTGCCAGGAGGTGGAAAAGCTTTACAGGATGCAGAGGATTAAGTACATCCACAGCCAGGCTGGAGCTATGTGCCTCTAATAACTCTTCCAGCCAGATCTCAGCTGCTACTGTGGCAAAGGCTTTGCAATACCCTATTCCCCTCTCCCTGCTGTGGGGTACCCATCACCAGAGTCCCCATCAGCAGGATACCCACCACCAAGGTACCCATTGCCAGGGTACCCATCAGCAAGATGCCCATCACCAAGGTACCCATCACCAAGGTACCCATCACCAAGGTACACATCACTAAGGTACCCATCATCGAGGTATCACCACCAGAGTACCCATCACCAAGGAACCCATAACCAGAGTACACATCACTGGGGCACCCACCACTGAGGTACCCATGCAGAGCATTACAAGGATCTCCCCCTGTACACACACACATCCACGTGCATTCTCTGTTACTGAAATCCCATCCCCATCCAGCAGCCCGTAGTGGCCATGAAGCTCCAACATCAGTCCCAAGGGCCTTCCAATTCCAAGAGAAAAATTACAGTCGATATAGGTTACCAGTTACCACTCCATCCAATATAGATTTATAAAAACAATGGGGTCAGGGCTTCAGGAGAGAGCACATTTTATAGTTCATGAGACTAATGAGATAACTTTCCCTTGGTACTCTGGGGCCAATATTTCCTTACGCAGTCTATTTTAACTGCTGGAGAATCAATAGGTGCCAGCATTTATGAATTAGCCATACTTGGAGCATTTGCAACCCAAGGCATCCCGGACAAATTCAATAAATGTTTGGTGCTATTTCTGGCCACGTTTAAAGTGACAAATGCCTCCCTTGGGCGAAAGGCACGGAGAGGGAAGCCCCAAAGTACACAGCCTGTGGTTTCCCCGTGTGGGGATGAGGAGCCTCCCAAATGCCATTCACCAAAGGGAGCCAGGAGGGACTCCTGGTCCACTCCACGTTCCCAAGGCCAGGGCTGGGGCCATGGCACCACATGTCCCTTCATCCCAATGCCTGACCCCGGGATCGGTGCCACAGCAAGTACCTAAAGCAGAGGGCGCCCGGATTAGGCGTGAAGATTAAAGATCCATCCATCCATCCCACAGATGGTAAATAGGAGCCGCAACTCGAGCCCAATGCAAATTTAATAAGAGCTGCACGATATCTGACAGATTTATTTACATGTTTCCCTGCACACAGGATCCCAGGGGACGTGTAAGGCAGTCGCAGGCTCCCCAGCCCTTTCAAAGGAAACACATTTCTCCTACGTAGCCATGCAAAGCTGAGCAGCCCAGCACCCAGCACAGCGCTTCCACCTTGAAGTTCCGTGGGCATCTGTAAAATCACCGACTCCAGCTGAGTAAGTGGGTCACGCTTTGCACCAAAGGGCTCCCTGCCTTCTTTCTCCTCCTCCTCAATCCAGGAGGAACGGGCCTTCGCTGGAAGAGAATACCGTGTCCTAGAAACGTCGCTTTGGGGAGGCTGCGGCACTGCACCCCGGCCTCGCTGCATCCCAGGCACCACAGTGGGGTGGCGGCAGCTTTCAGAACGGTTCCCCCAAGAGGATGATAGAGGGGATACTGGGATGAGAGCACAGCCCTGCAGCCAGCTCTGTGCGTGCTCACCAGTGCCCAGCGTGGTGCCAGCTGCCAGCGGGTGCACAGGAACCGGAGCGCATGGTGAGCTTTGTGCAAAAGCCCTAAAAACCCCTCCCAGACAGCTGCGGAGCATCACCAGGACCTCCCCTTGCAGACCTAAATATAATCCCTCCCCACGCTTGCTCCCAGCCAGAGCACCACAGAAGCACTGAATCACAGCAGCATGCAAGGCCACCCCAAAATCCGCGCTCCCCCACCAGGCTGAGACCCACACAGCAGGGATGGAAGTCGGGGAGTCACGGCAAGCTGCCCGCCTCCCCCTCCCCTTAATCTCCTTTATGAGCACAGCTCTATCTCCTCCCGTTACAGGATTAACACCCATCTCTCATTCTCCTCTTGCAACAAGATTTTATTTCTAATTACGCTGTAATAAAACTGGGCGCGCTCCCAGGGTTGCTTCCAAATGACTTGTAGACACTCGGCGAGATTGGATCCTACTCGGGCCCATTGTCAGCGCGCCTGCCTGACATTCATTAGACATGCATGAGGGAGATGTTTTAAGAATGGAATTGCATTTAAATGGGCTTTCTGAGAAGGAGAGATGAAACAAAAAAAGAGAGGCAGAGGGAGAGAAAGAAGCCGGAGCGGCTGAGGAGCGGATGTAATTGTCACTGTGCTGTCACACAGCTGCCAGGCGGCCCTGCTCTGTGTCCCGGTGGCACAGGAGGGGCCAGGGGGCCAAGGGGCCAGGGTCTGTCCTCTGAGCACTAATCCCCCAGTAAACCCCATCCCGTGCCCTCCGGAGCTGCAGTACAGCAGCGGATAATTTTCTGCTGAATTACCTCTTAATGCAGTACAGAATTACCTGCAGGACGGCGGGCTGCAGGGGACAAGTGGACAAACACCAAAGGAAATGCCGTGGTTTTCCCCAGCCCTGTGTTTGGCTCTGACCTCCGGATTTACGGCCGGGGGGCGGCAGTGTGGGAACAGCCCCTGCAAACAGCTGCACAGCAGAGCTGGGCTCTGCACGACCGGGCTGTGCACTGTACAATGGAGCTGTGCACGGTATGATGGAGCTGTGCACTGTACAATGGAGCTGTGCATGGTATGATGGAGCTGTGCACTGTACAATGGAGCTGTGCATGGTATGATGGAGCTGTGCACTGTACAATGGAGCTGTGCATGGTATGATGGAGCTGTGCACTGCATGATAGAGCTCTGCACAGTACGATAGAGCTCTGCACTGTACGACTGAGCAGTGCACGGTATGATGGAGATGTTCACTGTGTAATAGAGCTGTGCACTGTACGATGGAGCTGTGCACTGTATGTTGGAGCTGTGCACTGCACAACTGAGCTGTGCACTGTATGATATAGCTGTACACTGTTTGATATAGCTGTACACTGTACGATGGAGCAGTGCACTGCATAACAGAGCTGTACACTGTACGATGGAGCAGTGCACTGCATAACAGAGCTGTACACTGTACGATGGAGCAATGCACTGCATAACAGAGCTGTGCACTGTACGATGGAGCAGTGCACTGCACAACAGAGCTGTGTACTGTACTTCAGAGCTGCGCATGGTATGATGGAGCTGTGCACTGCACAGCAGAGCTATACACTCTATGATAGAGCTCTGCTCTGTACAGTGGAGCAATGCACTGCATAACGGAGTTGTAGGCTGTGTGATGGAGCACTGCATTGTACAACAGAGCTGCGAACTGTATGATGGAGCTGTGCATGGCATGATGGAGCTGTGCACTGTATGATGGAGCTGTGCACTATATGATAGAGCCCTGCACTGTACAACAGAGCTGTGAACTGCATGATGGAGCAGTGCACCGTATAACAGAGCTGCTCACTGTGTGGTGGAGCAGCACACTGTAGCATGGAGCTGTGCACGGGGAGGTAAGCTGCTTGCAGACACCCAAAGTCAAGGGATCAAAAGTTGAGGAATGAATGACTCAGCTCCCAGGGAAGCTGCTGGGTGAGAAGCACTGTGCTGAAGCTCCCACACACCACGGCCCTGCTCTCCCTGCCCCACATTTCCTCCTCTTTCCTGGAATCTTACAGGCCAGGCAACAGTAAGCATCCACATCGTTCTACTACTGGTGCCACGGGTTTGCTTTCTGTATTTCTTTCTCTTTGGGCAATGGAGGCACAAGGAGAAGTTTGGGTTTTGTGCACAGGAAGCTTTTTAACGAAAAAGCAAAAGGCTGCAGTTTGTAGCTGCAACCACAGTCCCAGTAGGAGCTCAAGGAAATCATCACAGAAATGCTAATTTCATTTAACACAAGAAAATGAAAAATGCTGCTGTCACTTTAATACGCTATGCATATCTTATTTCCATTGCACAGTTGCTTCAGACATTTTCCTTCCCCAGCTTGCAGCGTGCACAGAAACCTGGGTGCCACCCCCCAGCCACGGCCTTACAGCCAGCAAACCTGGGGAAGCAGATGCTAAGAAAGATCTCTTTCTATTAACTCCCTGGGAAGCGGCACGTCCTGCAGGGCTGCGAGGAGTTATTAAATCAAGAGTAATTATTTACCAAAGGGCCACTCTCGGAACTCACTTCCACAGGAGTAAATGCAGAATTGTGCCCCCGACAGACCGGGCTCACGCGGGGCAGAGCGGCCCTCTCTGGGTTTCAGACACGGCTGAGCTTTTTTGGCCCGACCCCCCCCAGCACTGCTGAGGACTGAGGAGGAATCCGTCTCCCGAGGTGGTCCGGAGACGCCTAATTCCAGCAGAAAATTACAGAACAGGATGAAGAGCGTTACAAAATGAAGAGGAGGGGACTCCAGATTTCCATGGCTAATCCTGTTAACGAGACAATTTCTTATCAAACTCATTATGTGGCGCAGAGTGGAGGGGAGGGACGGGCTGGGAGCAGGGCCGGGGG